>JACSYO010002161.1:879675-1022175 GCA_016806645.1 Ophiodon elongatus
GCTTGTCATTCTGTACATACCACTCACTTATTGTAACTTTCTCTTGCAGTTATTTGTGTCCCTGTCTAATGGATGTTGTTACAAACTGATGCACCTGAGCCTGGCCAGGAATCCTTTCAGCCACAGGTCAGCTCCACTGTTCAGTTCAGTTCAGTAATGTCAGTGGTCCTCACTTTGATTTTGAGATCTGTGAACTTGACATCCTCTCTGCATTACAGAAGTCAGTATTATTGCAGTAATAGACTCGTTACCACTGCACATCTATATCTGCTACTAACTACTATCATGGCTGATTACAATACTTAGATCATGTAAGTTTAAGTGAAAGAGGGGGGTCTGATTCAAGGACGTTAGCATTCTTTTATTTCATGAAGTAGATTAACCCAAAACGGTCGACTCTATCTCAGAATTGGTCTTGCAAGATTCGGGCTGATTTGAGCCGTTTTCAACCATAAAATGCAGATTTCTATAAATTTGGTGTAAAATATCTATAGTAACACCAGCATTGATGTGTTCCACCAAAGTACAGTGATATACTTTTGTTTATAGCTTAAAAAAACATGTTCAAGTGTGCAGTTACTTTTTAAGTAATTCCACATCTGTAGTTATTGTAGCCCAAACATTAACTTATTTGTTGCATAACTTCCGTACATAGGTAACAGCACTTATGTAGTTGTTTTAACCCACACATTGACTTATTTGTCACGTAACTTTCGTACTTAAGCTACTCCACTTCTGTAGTTATTTTAACCCAAACACAATCCTTTCCTAAATCTAACCAGGCGCTCTGATTGCTCATGTTGCTGGAAAACACACGAAAAATAATTATTTGAGGATACATTGACGACTGTAAGGAGTCAGTAGTTATGTAGTTCTGACTCTACTCTAGTCTACTCTATTTCTGCACAATGACCATTTCCACTAGTTTGAACAACGCACTGGTGGGTAATTCCCCATATAGGGCATAATAAGTCTGACTAGACAACACGAAAAAAAGGATTTAGAACACAGTCAAGACATTTTTCTCAGCAGACATTTTGACTTGTTATAGCAGGAAAAGTATAGATGGAACTAATTATGGAATGTCTGTTCCATTTGAAGTGACCTGAAATGTAAACAAATCAGCTGGTGGAAACAGCTGCTATAATCCACTCCAGCTACAATTCATGGTGTGGTTGATAGAATTGAAAAGAAAAGTTTTTACGGCTACAGGTTACTATGAAAGTGTGTGTGTGTGTGTGTGTGTGTGTGTGTGTGTGTGTGTGTGTGTGTCTGTGTGTGTGCGTGTGTGTGTGTGTGTGTGTGTGTGTGTGCAGAAAGGTGCAGAAGGTGACCAGGAGCATTCGAGAGTTCTTCAATCAGAGCTGTGAGCTCAAATATGTGGGCCTGTCTGCAATCAAACTACCGCCACAAGCTCTCAGGTGTGTTTACTCCCAACGAATGCAGTAATGTAATATTCACTTTTGTAATGAGGGGAACGTGAAAGTTCTCGCTGTCTTGCTGTATGATGAGGTTTCAAGTCTCTTGAAACACATCACCTCTGGCTTTATTGCTACCACAAGGTTCCTGACTAGATTTTGTCCGATGATTGTCTCTTACCTCTTCCCACGTCAGTTCTACCAGACAGATCCTTTCAGATGCTTTTACTAAGTTTTAGACTCCACTACAGCTGTATTGTTGACTACTTCCACAGCAAAGGTCATTAGAGTTTGTCCTTTGTGCTCTTTCACCAACAACTTGCACCCCAAGCATTTTTCTTCTGCAATATATATAAGTCCTGCACCTCAATAGAAAAGGCACAAACATGACTAGATGTGGGGGGAACAAAAAAAGTATTTTTTGCAGTGTAACACAGTTATAATGGCATAAATCATTAAAAAAACATTGAATTTCTTTGAGAAATATTTCACGTGCGTTCACACCAAACGCGGCGCGAATTTTCACGTTGCGTCATTCGCGTGGTGTGTTCATACCAAAAGCGTTGTGAATATTCGCAACGCTTTTGGTGTGAACACACCACGCGAATGCCGCAATGTTTGGTGTGAACGCACCTTTAGGTGTCCCCCAGCAGTCTAGGCCTATAGCAGCATATCAAGGGCCTGGACCAGGGAAAACCTGAACCAGCCCTAACTATAAGCGCTATCAAAGAGGAAAGTCTTAAGTCTACTCTTAAATGTGGTGACTGTGTCTGCCCCCCGGACTGAAAGTGGAAGCTGGTTCCATAGAAGAGGAGCTTGATAGCTGAAGGCTCTGGCTCCCATCCTACTTGTTAAGACTCTAGGAACCACAAGTAGCCCCGCATTCAGTGAGCGCAGCTCTCTAGTGGGGTAATATAGTACTATGAGCTCTCTGGTGGGGTAATATGGTACTATAAGCTCCCTAGTGGGGTAATATGGTACTATAAGCTCCCTAGTGGGGTAATATGGTACTATAAGCTCTCTAGTGGGGTAATATGTTACTATGAGATCCTTAAGATATGATGGTGCCTCACCAATTAAGGCTTTGTAGGTGAGAAGAAGGATTTAAAATTAGATTCTGGATTTTACAGGGAGCCAGTGCAGAGAAGCTAATACAGGTGTAATATGATCTCTTTTCCTAGTTTTTGTGATATCACTCATCAGCTTCTTATGGGAAGTTTTCAAGCAGTTCAGGTTCACAGCTGGCTTTGCTGCCACCGTACCAGTTACTAGTGCCATAAAAAGTTGTTCAAAGTGTGGGAGGACAGTTTGGAGCTGAGGAGGGAAAACAAGCAACAGCCATGCCTGTGATACTTTGACACACACGCCTCTCTGAATGACTACTGTAATCATTTCATTCAGAGAACTATTATCTCTCCACACACAACACACACTATAAACATTCCAACAAAGCCAGATGAACTGTGTTTCAGTGGTTCATGAGTCTGCAGCTCTGCTATAACATGAATACACTTGTATATCTCATAGATTTATATGTTTTGTTTTACAACTAGGTTATTACTACAGGGTCTGGCAACCAACACTCGTCTCTTTGGGCTGGAGTTGGACCTCAGTAGCTGTGAGGTACAGCAAACATATGCACTTTTCATTTTTGATGACGCAGAAGCTACAGTAAACTAACTATTGTATGCCTTTGTGTGTGTGTGTGTGTGTGTGTGTGTGTGTGTGTGTGTGTGTGTGTGTGTGTGTGTGTGTGTGTGTGTGTGTGTGTGTGTGTGTGTATGTATGTGTGCGTGTGTGTGTAGCTGCGTTCTGCAGGGGCCCAGGTGATACAGGAGCACATCTCTGAAGCCACAGCTATCAGGAGTCTGGATCTCTCTGACAATGGTATGCATAACCACACACACACTCAAAGAAGAAAACAGTGGCATACACACAATCAACTTCCAACTCTAGCACTCATCTCAGGACATTATCCTGCAGTCCAGAAATGCTTACATGGAACAAGGCCAAGGCCACAAGTTTCACAGTGTAAGATGGGTGCAATTGGTCTTCTGCAGTACAGTGTTTTCATTCTGGTGATATCTCCATTAAACTGTTAAACCTGATGTGGGTGTGAAGGAGTGACTGTTTTGCTTATATAGTGTTGATTATCTTTTCTGTGCAAGTTAGACTAATGTATTACCACCTGCTAATTATTCATATAATGAGAGTAGTAGGCATGATGAAAATGTTACAACTACCAAAAATATATGTTATCTATGTTTCTGACATACATGTTTTTACCTTTAAGATGTTTTAACACAGTATGTAGAGCCACTGATGCAGAATCTTCCACAGATCTATTTGACCAATAAGCGAACTGAAGCGAATAAAATTTGGCTGAAAGTTTACTGCCATATGTCATTAATAGCCATTACTATTGCTGCTAAGCGGCTGACCTCCACCCATTCTCACTTCCTGTCTCCATTTTCATGTTTCAACCCTCTGTGTTGCTCCCTCTCTCCATCTGTCTGCCCACAGGTTTTGAGAATGACATGGTAACTCTGGTCCTGTCTGTCGGTCGATGTCACTCTCTTCGACACCTCGCGCTGGGAAGAAACTTTGCCATGAAGTCCAGGTCTGGGGAACATAATGCAAATCTTTTACTCTGCTATGTCTTCTCCTGACATCAGCTCATCACATGGATATACTGTACATAAACCTTTGTACTGAGACGGCTGGAGACAACTGAAGTCATTGTGGCCATAAGTTTAAAACTTGAAGAGTTACATGAAATGGGTCATTCTGTAAATTAGCTACTGTAAATAGTAAACCTAATGAAGTAATAACTCTTTATGTCTGTAGAATCTGGTTTGCACGTATCTTTAGACGGATCTCTCTATCCTTTTGTTCCACCTCTTTTACAGTTTCCGTTTGATCAAATCAAAATATTACCTCACTGAAGTCTCTGAACAGTCTCCTCTTACTATGTAGCTGCCAAAATCCAGATGTGAGAAGCCCATAAAAAAGGACAAGCATAAAAATGCATAAAAGCATAAAAATCAACAAACAAGGTGCTCGTTAGACTGTCAGAACGTGTGCACCATTATCATCATTTGTATGATTCAATGAATGATTACAAAGATACACAAAAGGACACAGCATTCTTGGGCAGAGATTCGGGACATGGTGGGACAGTCAGGAGGAGGCGAAGACAGCAGGACTTTTAGAACGGGTTTAAATATTTGTTGTTGTAGTTCTGGACGGAGTCGAGTGTTTGGTGGTATTTTTTATACAGGTTGCCCAAAAGCAACTTGAGTGGTAGCAGTACGCATCGTTTGTTTCTGCAAACCATGGATATGTTGAATAGCGACGTTTTTGCATTTGATCAGAGCAATTTTGGAGCGACCGTAGTTTGAGAAACTGATCTGCTTTAATGTATAACATTAACATTAATCAGTGGGAGGTGTGCTGGATGGGTCAATCCAACACAGGACTTTTACCCAGGAGACTGCTGTTTGTGTCCCGTGTGAAGCCAAAAGTCAACGTTTAGAAGCTATAAGCTACTAAACGTTAGCTGTTAGCAGCCGATGGGCAGCACAGTCCTATTTGGCTAAATAACGCCGCTAACAGCTAACGTTAACGGAGGTTGCATTGAGTTACATTATGACACATAAAAGCTTGAATCAGTAAAATTGAGTATTGGGCAAAGATAAACAATATCTATAGATTCAAATATATTTACACATCGCTATCGTGATGTGTTCAAATGTAATCTTGTAAAATGTTTAGCGAGAAACTTCTGTGTATATGCATTTGTTTCTAACGCACTGCCGTGAGCTTCTCTGCATGTCTTTTGGGAAACAAATCATTTCATCAAATTTTGATTAACAGGTGACATGTCTGATTTTTATTATTGTAATGAGAAGACGTTATATTTGAACATCAATCAAAGCTCAGGAAGCAAAAGACACTGTTCCTACAAGAAGAGTTTATTTGGGCGACTTATACTCAATCAAACTATATGTCAGTGGGGTAAGCACATTAATAAAACTGAAAATTAGGTCACATTGTACATTTTATTATATTTTTGAGAGGGCGGATTAGATTATAATGTCTTCTTTTGATATAAATGAACCCTCCAGCCCTCGTTATACCTGTGGGTGAAAAGAACAGCAAAGAAGAAGTGTTGTTTTACAAACTTTACATCAGCCAGGTTCTGTCTCAGTCCATCAGGTACATTTTCAAACAACCCTAACAATGTTTTATAAGGTTACATTTTCACCTTTAATTTAATCTCCTCCTCATCATATCAGCCACAGCCATGTCTAGAAAACTGTGTGTACGCTGGTCTGAAGTCAGTGGGCGGTGCGCAAATTCTCACCGCACATCCTTCTTTTACTAATACCAGTTCATGTGGGGAATGGCGCAGGTTTTTAGTGCGCACACATCCTTCACACATCCGTCCCCCAGAACATTGTGTTGCGTCCACTTCTTGAACCGAACTTTTACTAAATACTGCAAACATCTACTCCAGTCCTCCTAAAACTAATGTTCAGTTTAAATCTGTAGGTTTTTCTTCATGTTTCCAGACCAATGTTTGTTGAGATGTTGCTGACATGTTTCTCCCTTTCCTCTTCCCTTCATGCTTGTACCCTTATGTACACTTTCTGTCTACCAGAGCTCTCACCGATGTTCTTCATCGTATCGCTCAGCTCTTTCAGGATGAAGAGTGTGTGAGTGACACGGCCTTTCATTTTCTATTTGATGATCTGCAAAACAGCAATCAGTTATTTCGGTTAATTTTCTCAATGGTGTTTCTTCATAGAATGCCACAGTTTCTTATATATTTGTATATATCTGTATGTGTGTGTGTGTGTGTGTGCAGCCTTTGCAGTCTCTATCGGTGTGTGACTCCAAGCTGAAGACAGGGATGCACATCCTGCTGAGCGCTCTGGGCGGCCACGCTGCTCTGACTGAAGTGGACATCAGTGGAAACAACATCGGAGACACCGGAGCCAAAATGCTGGCCAAGGCCCTGATGACAAACACCAGACTGAGGTACACACACACACACACACACACACACACACACACACACACACTAGCCAACACAGCAACAGGCACAGTCACCGATTTCCAAATTCCCATAATACAGTGGAACCTGCTTATGGCCTAACGTTTTTGATTGTGGGTCATAAACATAACAATAAAGAGTCAATATTCTAGTTTATTTTAAAAAAAAATCACCACAGGCCATGTAAAAATGGCCAATGGGCCACATTTGATAACCCCAGGAGCACCGTGATCACGGTTAGTGAGCACAAGCTTGTATGGATCAAACAGCTTGGGAAAGAATCCTTCCTCTATAAATGTTGTTTATATACTTATAGTAATCAAGTGATCATCTTGAAAACATTTCAATTACGGTAATTCTATGTTTTTTTACTTCACTCCCATGACAGCAGTGAAGGTTGGTGCTCTTCAGGCGTCTACCCAAACAAGCAGAAACACTCATGGCCAGAGTTTGAAACAGCAGTAAACAATGAAATCCAGTTAGAAGCAAAGCTGTCCGTTTCACTTCTTTATATTCATGTATTAATATATATATATAATATATATGAATATACAAATGTCTATTAGATGGAAATCTGCATGAGAAATATAGACCAATAAACATTGCATGCAAACATTGCATCTGTTTCTGGAACCCGTCGTCATGCTGATTGTTCATTACACTGGAAAAGTTTTGTGACACAACCCGACCAATATCCATCTCCTCTAGATGTTACCTTTAGGCTGTGAGTCCACTGTTGGCCATGAGATGTCACCATTTCATCTTTAGAAACTAACATTCAGCACTTGATTGGCTCCAGGAGTGGTTTGTATTGGATGTTACCTGGGCACCAGACTGTGGGGATCACTGTCAGCCTTCTTTAACCGGACTTAGATGGAGCTGTACTTCCCTGAACTGACCTCTCTCTTGTTCAAGGACTCTAACATGGGACAGGAACAATGTAACTGCCAGGGGTTTACAGGATGTGGCTGATGCCTTGGAGAGGTGACACACACACACACACACACACACACACACACACACACACACACACACACACACACACACACACATATATACATATTAGCCAAAGGTATACGATAAGTCACACAGCAGTAAAAGTATTATTCTAATAATCATTTATCATTTAGCACAAGTTGCATGCTGTTCAGATTACTTATCTTGTAGATGGGGTTTGCTGGCTTCAGTTTGTTGCAATTGCGACAACCCAATCTCTTAAACAAGGGCCCTCTTTGTTAAAACTCTACACACACAAAAACAAATACACAAAATACTGAATACCTTCCATCACTTGCAAAAGCAAAGACTTCATTCAAAACTATAAACTCTTGTTAAAAGTGCTGAGTGTAAACCACTATCATCTCGAGCCTTTGCGGCCTGCTGTAAATAGAGACTATGAACACAAATGCAATGTGAACTGTCCCTTTCACCCCGTTTGGAAGCAGGAGATGAATTTTGATCGTAGCGCTCTGTGTTGTGCAGGAACTTCACTCTGCAGCAGGTGTCCGGCCTGGCTGATATCACACAGAGTTACCGCAGCAACCCTGACAAAACCAAGGAGGCCCTGCACAAGGTCAGTGTGTGTGCGTTTGTGTGTTTGTGTGTGTGTGTGTGTGTGTGTGTGTGAGAGTCGGTGTTTAGCAGGAGTAACATGAGTGTGTCGGAAACAGAAACTAGTTAATTGTTTAAGGATTGTAAAAAGGTGGATGATGTACTGTAAATCCCGTACATACAGTGAGGGATGTGGGTTGAAATGTTGTGTTATTATCTTATGCGTAATTATTTTTTGCTGTACACCTTCTGTGTGTCTGTGTGTGTGTGTGTGTGTGTGTGTGTGTGTGTGTGTGTGTGTGTGTGTGTGTGTGCAGATTCAGCAGTGTTTAGACAGAAACAACCAGAGACAGTCTGAAAGAGTGGAACTTCAGCAAGTGTTTAGAGTTCACCAATCTGAGAAGGTAAGAAGTATGACAATAAGTTAACAACAACAGTAAAACATGCTACTGATTACCTCTAATATAATACAATAAAAGTGTGACAATAAGGCTCCACCTCTGCACGGTGTAGTCTTGATTCATTTCACAATTAATTGAACTGGATCCCATTATATCAAAGGTGGAGCTCTTTGACTGAAGCACATCTGATGGTTAAATAAAAAACTATACTGGACCCATATACCAGTTCCTGCCTAGGTCTGTACCATAGACTGTATATCAGAAGAGGACGTAGTCACTGTGACGTCACCCATTAGTTTGTGGACTGATGTTTTGTAGTGTCGTGAGAAGTGACACGAGAGGGTGGAGCTAAGTACTACCACACAGAATAAGAAATGTTTTGCCGAAGTTCTGAGACAAAAACACTGACCACTCCCAGACTGGAAAACATTGTGGTATTGTCAATCACAGCAGCCCCGCCCTAAAGCATCCCCTGCTTTATGGTCTGTCTGACTCTAAATGGACCATGATTTCCTAATGAACATCATGCTGTATTGAAGAAGACTTGAAAATAGAGATTGAGACCATAAACTCATGTTTACAATGTTTACTGAGGGAATAAATCAAGAGAGAAGTAGAGTCATTTTCTCATGGACTTCTATACAACCAGAGGAGGCGCCCCCTGATGGACATTAGAGAGAATGCAGGTTTTAAGACACTTAGGAACATTGGTCTCAATTTTCAGACTTGGAGGTTGCCGCCTGGTCTTTATCTTCAGCTCTGTCTGTCTCGGTTGTCCTTAATTTTAGCAGGTTCAGGGTCTGTGCCAGCAGTTGGAGGACAGCCTCCAAAGTCTAAACCACTGCAACATTCAGGAGGTCCAGGCTGACATCCAGACTGCACACGAGGTGCTGCACAACGCCAGGGAGTCCTTCAAGGTACAGGCTACTGAATGAATTGTGAATGATGTCATTTTGGGCCAAAATAATCACAACCAGGCTCTGGCTTTGTAAATGAGGTATATATGTTAATGATGCTTTATACAAATGTTTTGTTGGCTCCTCCCGTGCAGCTGCTTCCCTCTCTGTATGAGGCAGGCAGGAAGTGTGCCTCTGATGGAGACTTGGTGAACAGCATCCTCACTGAAACTGCTACTGCACTGACTAATGAGTTCAACAGAAGCATACAGGTACATGTTTAAAAACACCTTCTCGCACAGGCCAGATGACAGGGCAGCAAAGACTTCAATCATGAGTACTTTGTTCTGGAAATTATAGTGTGTTGGATTACAGAATGGGGGCATAATCTCTTGTTTATTTGATTTAATTAAATTTAAAGGTGGGCTACTGAAATGTAACAGTTCATCATGAATGAACAACATTAACATTTCCCTGAAGAAAGTTGGTCGTTTGAAATTTTCACAGCAGCAATGGTTATTTCATGTTCCAGTTACACCTTAAAGGTCCTTAGTTCAAAATTCACCTCCACGCGGCTCTCAACATGGCAACGGCTGAGCCGGCGGCTAGAAGCTAACCATGCTAGCAGCACTAACAGTGGAAACAAACAGCAAAGATATGCCAAAGGCTCCACCAACTTGTTTAGCCTCTTTTTGTTGTTGTTTCATGTCTCTTTGTAGTCGTTTTGTGTCTCTTTGTAGTCGTTTTGTGTCGCTGTAGTTATTTTGTGTCTCTTTGTAGTTGTTTTGTGTCGCTGTAGTTATTTTGTGTCTCTTTGTAGTCGTTTTGTGTCTCTTGGTCATTATTTTGTGTCTTTTTGTTGTTGTTTTGTGTCTCTTTGTAGTCATTTTGTGTCTCTTTCAGGTCTCTTTGAGTGTCTTCCTGGTTGGTACGTGTCTCTTTGAACGATAGTTCGTAGATGAAGGCCGGGTGATACTTTGGAGACTTGGGCCTGTGCCCAGTAGGCCGGTTGAGTGATCCAGCCATGAATATATTAATGCTCTGAATTTCTAAACAGAATAAAAAAATGTTCAGTAGTTGCTAGTTAGATTCCAGTTCCAGCTTGGTCTGAGGACGCTTTCTTGCCGGCCTCCGCCTTGTCTTAACGGTGCTCAGTCGCGGCCATGCTCACACCACCAGTCTGTGTGTTTTTTTCCAGGAGTTGGCTCAAGGCCTGATGAGGGGTGCAGAGGCAGCGTGTCCACGGGTGGTCCAGCGGTCCAGTGTATTCGAGTGTCTGTCAGAGTGTGTGTCCAAGAGAAGCAGACAGACACACACATTCCTGAGAAGCACTCTGGTGGAGAACACAGGGCCGATCATCAGCAACAGACTGCGGTAATAACTTTTATGTAAAACAGTGTAATTTAAGTTTATGTAATGAACCCCATTTACAGTATATAATTAGTGATTATACTCTCTATATTTATTCCACCACATTAACATAGAAAAAACAAAAAATATCATTAACACTGGACAATATAATGTGGTCCAATACAACACCGTCAGACATTTGAAATAGTTTGTATTACATTTTATGTCAATACAGTGTACAAGGATCCGTGTTTATTTTGTTTGTTCAAAACCGGCTGGTAAAATAATTAAAATGTAAAAACGATGGTCGAGCAGCAATTAGCCTTGGTGCTATTTCTTGACCAACAACCTTTGACACAGTCACTACATCCCTAAAGGACACATCCTCGTAGGTTTAGCGGATTCTTGGATGTATCATTGTTTGCTATCTAACAAGACACAACTCACGAACACGTGGACACATGGATGTGACAGACGTAGATGTTGGACTGCTCTAAATTATGTTTGGACTGCGGTAAATGTGTTCAAGTCCAGAAAAGAAGTACTTTTCCATACTGAAACACAACCATATGTATATTAATGATTCAATTGTTACAGGATTTTGTGGAGGACAGGGAAAGAAGAGGTAGCACAGCTATCAGAGACAGAGTCAGCTTAACTGCCAACAGGGTTTATCTTCTTCAGGAGCCCTATGCCCTACATTGGCTATCATCACCATAGACCCTATGGTGATGATAGCCGATGTAATGGTTAAAAATACAACAGAAATTCGCTCTGGAGATCTTGAGGGGAAGAGACTGGCCCAATGTCAATGTCCCCCCTAAACCCTGAGCCCCGTACCCTCAGGGACTTCATTGACATCAACAGCAAAGGGGTATGCAGTTCGGATTCTGTGATAAGGACTAAGTTGTAGTACATGTGGCGCCCGCTCCACCATCTAAACTACCGTGATGCCTATTCTACGTTTTTAGGCTCTTGTCTGAAAGAGAGACCAGAGGGAACTGTCAAATGATCAATTAACTTGTTTTTGTTAAAACACCATAGATAAGTTTACTGTTTTAGTGCTTTACTGCTTCTTGGCTTCCCCTGGTAAACCATCAACGCACAGACTGTATATAAGAAGTGGACGTAGTCATCATGACTTCACCCATTGGTTTGTGGACTGACGTTGACTGGACTGTCATGTGCATTGCATGTGTTGTAACTCTGTTATGTTGTTCATTCTGTACACATGACATCTATTGTACTTCTGTCCATCCTGATAGAGGATCCTCCTCTGTTGCTCTCCTGAAGGTTTCTTCCCTTTTTCTCCCCGTTAAAGTTTTTTTGGGGGAGTTTTTCCTGAACCGATGTGAGGTCACGGGACAGAGGATGTCGTATGTGTACAGATTGTAAAGCCCTCTGAGGATAATTTGTAATTTGTGATTTTGGGCTATACAGACTAAATTGAATTGAATTGAATTGAATGTTATGTAGCCTCGAGTTTCGTCGATTTCACCGTTGCCATCTTGGAATATGGCCGTCGCCATGTTGGCTTTTTTGCAACTGATGAATGGAAGTTACCATATTTGGAATGCAGAGGAGTGAATTGTGGGTAATTCCCTCAGGTAAAGTTTGTCGAAATGCAGACTTATTGCGAGTGTGCATAAAAGGCTCCACATGTCTGTGAAAGAGCCCTCATGCCCTGGAGGATTTGACAGTGAGACCGTCCTAAACTCTAAATTCTCAGAAACTTATTCAGAACGCGCCATAAAAGTCTGTGAAGACGCGAGACTGGACTTTGGAACAGGGTCATCGAGAGTTCCTCACACTGGCCGTTTCTCAATATCAAGTACGCCAAGTACGGACTTGTGTAGTTTGGAGTTTGGACTTGGGAGTTTGGACTTGGGAGTCCAGAATCCCAGGGACAGGAGGACGCAGTCCGGTCTTTCTGCAATTGGAACAGCAGCTGACTTGATGAAGTCAACATCTCAGCTGTTGTTGCTCATGTGTGTCTGTATATATATATATATATATATATATATATATATATATATGTGTGTGTATATATGTGTGTATATATGTGTGTGTGTATATATATGTGTGTGTATATATATATATATACTTGTGACATTTCACAAGTCCACGAGAACACAAGTCCACACAAGAACGCATATTGAGAAACGGCCACTCACTCTCCCATGATGAGGAGATCAGCTCCATATCTGTGTCTTCCTTCACCTGCTGGGTGGAGCCCCCTGGCAGGAATGTAGATGCCTCCAATTACCCCTCAGCCATTACACCAATATTCAATTTTTATTACTGTAAATTTCAATTGTAGTCTTCACTGTGCTGCGGTCACATGTGTGCATTTGTTCTCTCTTGTCGTCCCATCCAGTGAACTAAGACAAACATTGAGTGTCTCTCTGGCTGAAAGCATCATTGAACAGGTTCTTCAGGATCTGACAACGACACAGTACAAAATGGTAAATGTCTGTGTATTGTGTTTTATTTGCATGTGTGTGTGTGTGTGTGTGTGAAGGGTGAATATTATGGTGATTCCTATACTGAGGAATCCATTTTATACACTATATTTTGATAGTTTATGACCAGTTTTTTCTTTTAATGACACATGAATTTATCTATAACTTCTTCTGACCTCAGTTGGTCACCAGTGTGAATGATAAGGAACACTTTTTGAGAAGAATGCTTGTCTGCTGTATAACACACAATCAAGGGAACGCTTTATTAATATCAGTTTTATCTCTGTGCATCCAGTACACACAGGAGTCCAGGATGTAGTATTTAGCCTAGCTTAGCACAAAGACAGGAACCAGGGGGAAGCTGCTAGCTCCATCAAAAGTGAAACAATCCAAAGTTACAATAAATCCAACAATTCTTATTTAAGAATATCTCCTCAACTGTCTTACTGTTAAACTTACTGTGTGAATATATTAAATATGTTGCACTCATTACTGTTGATGCTTTTCTATATTTGCTGGGTAGGATTGCCTTGTAAAAGAAAATTCATGCACAGCTCTGAACATCAACATCCCAGAGCTTCGACTGGTCGACAGCGACTTCCCGACTGATGATGTAAGAGACACATCAATCGGTCCATTCATTCTGTTATTCACTCATTCTTTTATGTGTTGGGTTTACCTTCTGTCTTGTTCTTCCTCTTGCTTTTACTCTCTCATCATCAGTACAGTCCGGCATTTTGGAGAAATAGTTTCCACTCCAAGAGCCTGAGGCCTGCCCCTTCAATTAAGAGTAAGATAAAACCACTATTACTATGTGATGCATTAATGTCTCTCTATGTCTCCCCCTCTCGCTGAAGCCTTTTGCATGTATGGGTGTCTGCGTTTCTTCCAAAAGCCATGAAATGGCAGACTGTAATAATAACAACAACAACATAATAAAAAGGTGGAGAGAGGAGGAAAAGGAAACAAATATGTACACAGGACTGTGCACTCTGGAATTACTATATTCTTGCTCTCAAATTAATAATTTGTGTGCCCATATGATCAGAACACAAAACTAAACAATACCATTTCTGTTATTTGTAATGTCTGTCATCGTGTCCGATTCCCCGCAAAATCAGAAGTAACAATTTACGACGTCCAGGTTCACCAGAAACTCATTCAGCTCAGACTCCAGCAGCAGACGGGCCGCCGCGGATAGACCTGGATCCAACTTCACTGTAGCCTTTGACTTGCAGTCAGACCCCTGGCGAGAAGTGGGGAGCTCTGCGGCCGGCAGCAGAGGCTCCTCCTCTTGCCAGGAGCAGAGCTTCTCCTCTTGCCAGGAGCAGAGGCTTCTCCTCTTGCCAGGAGCAAAGGCTCCTCCTCTTGCCAGGAGCAGAGCTTCTCCTCTTGCCAGGAGCACAGAGGCTCCTCCTCTTGCCAGGAGCAGAGCTTCTCCTCTTGCCAAGAGCACAGAGGTTCCTCCTCTTGCCAGGAGCAGAGCTTCTCCTCTTGCCAGGAGCACAGAGGCTCCTCCTCTTGCCAGGAGCAGAGCTTCTCCTCTTGCCAGGAGCAGAGGCTCCTCCTCTTGCCAGGAGCAGAGGCTTCTCCTCTTGCCAGGAGCAAAGGCTTCTCCTCTTGCCAGGAGCAGAGGCTCCTCCTCTTGCCAGGAGCAAAGGCTCCTCCTCTTGCCAGGAGCAGAGCTTCTCCTCTTGCCAGGAGCACAGAGGCTCCTCCTCTTGCCAGGAGCAGAGCTTCTCCTCTTGCCAGGAGCACAGAGGCTCCTCCTCTTGCCAGGAGTAGAGCTTCTCCTCTTGCCAGGAGCAGAGCTTCTCCTCTTGCCAGGAGCACAGAGGCTCCTCCTCTTGCCAGGAGCAGAGCTTCTCCTTTCTGCTCCGTCAGAATCCAACACAGACGCCACGCTGCTGGAGGCCCAGGTCGTATTGTTGGGTCTACTGGAGGGAAGGGAGGCACGGGAAAACCAGAACCAGGACCGAGGCAGGGCGGACTATCAGACTCTGCTGCAGTAGAATGAGCTAAAATGTGCTCAGAAACACTACCACTTTTGTCCACATGGACCGCCAAAATCAACACAAAATGAAACTTCCTTGTAGTAGCTTTAAACCACCAAACACATTTGATGAAGCCTCAGAGTAGACTTTGGAGTTACTGCCAGATAGATTAAATTTTAAAAATATATTTTTGGTAATATGCAATCTAAGTGTGCTCAAGATATTCCCAGAAATAAAAAAGTAAAATGTATAATTCCAATGACCAGACCCATTTGAATATTATCACCACGAGACAAACATGTTTTTTCCACTGTTTGCTATCTAACGTCCCCTCAGCCGAAGCGACAAAAAATGGAACAGTTACATTCCATTATTCATATTGGATTCATCATTTATTTTGGTCATTACAGCTGACAGTGGTGTAACACATGTTCACAGCTCAGTTTATTTTTCCCCGTTTTTTGTCATGTCTTTTTCTCATTTATTTGGGAAGGTGCTCCTCGCAAATATTTGAACATTCAGAAGTGGGCCTTAAGTTACAGAAGGTTGAGAACCCCTTCGTTATGCCATATATGTGACGGTACAACAACAACACATTTAGATCTGTTCAGCTACTACAGCCATCAGGAACGGCGCCTGAGCTCAGGTATGAATCGTAAGCTCCTGTCGCGAGGGTCATTCTTGCCATTGTACTCCTGAACCGCTCTGTGGCAGACACACAGCACTGTTTGGCTAATTGGAGCATGGCCTGTTTACTTTCACACCAGTGACTTTCACCCTGGGAGAGAGGAGATGGAGAGAAGATGGAGGAGGGGATGATGGGGGAAGTGGAAGCAATATGGGGGGGTGGGGGGTTTGGGGCGCTCCGGCTCACAACCCCCACAACCTGCTCCTTTTGTTTGATCGCCCGGGGGATAGCTTTAATGAAACAAAAATAATTCATGAAACAATCAAATATGTAATTTTGTGTTTTCTGTCATAAAAAGAATAAGGGCAATATTTTCTAAACAGCAAATCTTTTATTTCTAAAAACGTAGTCATCAATTTGCATTTCAAAGGGCTGTTAGATATTCCCACCAGCGGGGGAGCTTGTAACTGAAAGATTCATAACAATGTAGGTTTATTAGCTATGATATTCTACCTTGTGTTGTATGACAGGCTCATAACTGTGTTGCTGTGTGACTGCAGCCTACATCTGCTGCTCTGCTTCCTCTCTGCTTCCTCTCTGCTTCCTCTCTGCTTCCTCTCTGCATGTCTATGCTTAACTGCTTACTTCTCTCTCTTCTCTCTGTACTGCCCCCTTGTGTACCCCCCCACTCCCCCTCTTTCCTTGCTTAGTCTCTCCTCCCCCTCCACCCTAGTCTTTTGACACCCCCCCCCCCTTCTCCTTTTTCCCATTTTCATGTCCCTCCATTCCCCCCATGCCTTCCCCATACAGCTCTGCCTGCCCTAGATACACATACAGTGCATTTCAGCAAAAAGCATGCCTACCGCATGGGCTGGATTCTCTATCTTTCCCTCCCTTCCTTCCTCCCTCCATCCTCCCTCCTATCTCTCCTCTCATCATTCACACTGCTTTACTCTCAGGCCTCCTGGATGTTGACTCGGAGCAGCAGACCAGGGACGGAGGAGCAGAGAGAGAGAGGGGAGGAGGTGCTGGAGAGGAAGGAGGAGGAAGGTGTTGCCTCTCACTGTTGCCGACAGCAACCCCGCTGTCAGTCAGGTTTTTGAGCCCCTCCCCTTCCCCGTCCCCCTCCCCCCCGGGTCTGAGGGGGAGGAGGCGGAGGGAGGGGGAGGTGGTGGCAGCGGATGCTGCAGCAGCAATATCAGGAGCGAGAGGAGCATCGTTCATTCCTCCTCCCGGTCTCCCTCTCCTGTACTCCGTCTCCGCTCGAGCTGCAGAGGAGGAGGCTGCCGGCCGCGGCGGCTCACCCAGACGACAGGCTCCCTTCCTCGGCTCTGGATCCCTCGCTTCTCCCATGGAGCCTCTACCCACCCAGGGACAGACTCTAAGGCATTACACTGCCTCCCGTCCACGGCCACGACGCACACACACACAGCCCCCCTCCTCCAGGCCTCAGGTAAGAACACACACACATACATACCCATAAACCCATAAATACATACACATACACACACACACACACACACACACACACACACACACACACAATTGAGAGAGCCAGCAGGAATGACACAACATTTGTATTTGTATGTACAAACAATATTAGATGCACGTATAAATATGCTTATACAGCAGGATGAAAGGAGAGATGGATGAAGGATAGAGGGAAGGGTAGGTGAAGTAGGAAGCTAATTGCACGACTACAGAGGGATCCCAGAGGAGAAAATGATGGAAATGGAGGAAACAACACAGTAGAAAAAAAAGTGGAGAGGGGAGGAATGGAGGAATGAAGGGTATACTGTTCATATGACTGGGATCACTGGGTTAATGCAGCAAAATATTTACATTACATCTATATATCTGTCTATCTGTCTATCTATCTATCTATCTATCTATCTATCTATCATCTATCTATCCTCTATCTCTCTCTCTCTCTCTCTCTCTCTCTCTCTCTCTCTCCCTCTCTCCATTGCTGTTGCTTTCTTTTATCAGATGCTGTAGTAATAATGGTAGCCATCTTTATCTTTGCATTCTCTTGCTCCATGTAGTCGTGCTCAGCGAAGTGTGTGTGTATGTGTGTGCATGCATGTGTGTGTGAGAATAGGCACATGCATTTTGGGAGTGGTGTTCCCTGGGTTGTTCCCAGTGCTGCCCCCCCCCTCCCCCCCTCTCTCTCTCTCTCTCCTGGGAATGCTTTCACTAACTCAATTATTCATGTTTTCACATTATTGGGGGTCTCTTTCTCTGTGCTTCAACTGTGAAAATGGAAAAGGAGGATTTCTCTTCATCTGCGGTGACCTTGTGTGTGTAGATTGTATCTTGTGTGTGATTTCTCTTTTTGAAAGCGACGCATTTGCTGTGCTGTAGGTGTCAGTTGTGGTGGTGTTTTTCCACAAGCAGAAGCACACATTGTTTTTTTGATCCTATATGAGACATTAGGTTACTACAGTAGATGATGGACGGCCTGGATTAGGTCATTCATCCCCGTCAGTGAGCGAGCCTTTACTGACATTGGCTACCATCATGCTACATATGGTTATTGTAAAAATGACTTAAAGTGGCTGAACACGACAGAAGAATTTTCTAACGGTACATTAAAAGACAAGAGAAGAGTAAATGATTTACTCAGTCAGTATGTCTTGCTATTGGGCATTAACTTTAATGGAAAGCGTCAGTTAATGTTGGCTCATAACTTGCTAGCTTGAGTTCTTGCTTCACTTTATTTATTTTATTCATTTTAATTTAATAGATATAGGCTCGTATTAGCCTGTTAGCATGCTAGTTTATTATTAGTAGTCCATCTAATAGGGGGAAGTGAGAGTAGCGGCTCCTGTCAACATTCATGTCGTCGTTACATCATTTTTTTTAAGCTCTGAAAAATACATTATGGTGCTAAATATATACGCATGGGAATGCTGTTGCTAACTTTCCACATGACTTGAATTTAGCATTAGCTCTTTTGCTGGTTAGCATCTGTATGAATTACATATGGCTAAAAATGTTACGACCATATAAATTTTCATAAGTGACAGCAAGATTAATCAGACCGTTGTGACACTGAGATTCTATTTCAGCAAAGTAAGAAAACTCTGCACCTGCATTATATTGTCATTTTCATGTTTTAAAGATAATTTTACAGTTAAAATATGTTGGGATAAGGCGGCAACCTCTGGTTCTGCTGAGGGACCCAATGCGTAAGTGTCATAAAACTTGCATTCTCGCTACTAACCAGCAGGGGACGCCTTCTCTGGTTGTATAGAAGTCTATGAGAAAATGACTCTACTTCTCTCTTGATTTATTCCCTCAGTAAACATTGTAAACATGAGTTTATGGTCTCAATCTCTATTTTCAAGTCTTCAATACAGCATGATGTTCATTGAGTAAATTATGCTCCATTTAGAGTCAGACAGACCATAAAGCAGGGGATGCTTTAGGGCGGGCTTACTGTGATTGACAGGTCGCTGACGCTACCAGAGACATATACGACGTCTCTACGTCCCTCCTCCTCATTCCTAATATGGTAACTTCCGGTTGCAAAAAAAACAACATGGCGACAGTTATAATCCAAGATGGTTTAAACTCAAGGCTTCATAACATCCGTCCACAAACCAATGGGTGATGTCACGATGACTGCGTCCACTTCTTATATACAGTCTATAGTTGGGACACACATATTACACTTGCCGTTTGACGATGTGTTTCAACAATGCAGTAGTGGTTCGCAGACCAGGTACTAACAAGCTAGTAAAAACCTTTCCTCAAAAGCTGAAACAACATCAGTCTAATGTGTCAGTGATACAGCTCATATGGGCACTATTTTGGCACCATAGAAGAACAAAAATAGCTTTCATCATATTTCAATCTAATCTTGAAGGGGACAAAATGTCCTGTTCTCTGATAAAAAAGGAGCTTGTTTCATTTACACACCGAAATCCAGTAAAGTTAGGGGTTTTGATGCACAGAACATTACTTGTTTTGGGAAAAAGACAACTCAGCATAATGAACTGACGCTGTTAGCAAAAAGTTTTTTTTTGCAGCAGGAGACTTTTCTTCAGGCCTGTACAATAGCAGAACCCGTTGTGCTGCTAAAAGCTGTGCTTTACAAAGGTTCTCGATAGCATCATGCTCAAATGGTTCTACATAAAACATTTACGTTGCCATTAAGCACACTGTTGCACAATTACACAATTTCAAGACCTTACTTTTTTTTTTTTTTACAAAACAGACTTTATTGAGTCATTACTGTTTTATAGTACCCCCAATATTTACAGTGGGGCTGGACAAAATACCAAAATTGGCCAAATTGGTGCTTTCACAAAATATTAACACAATGAGATTTTTGATAAATAATCATCAATAATGTTAATGTAATGCAGCCTTTAAAACCAGGAAAAGACAACACTTATGCCATATTACAATATTACGATATTCAAAATCTAAGACAGTATCTAGTCTCATATCACAATATTGATATGTTGCCAAGCCCTTATTGTCAGCATTATTTATACCACCCAGCACTGACGGGCCCAGCAGCCTGTGGTCTTGGAGCCAGAAAGACGGAGCTCAATTATTGGTGCTTTCTATTTGGAATTTTCCTTTCTACCCATATTCTATCCACCAGTCACATAACAAGGGAGGCATGTCATTTTAAGATAACAGTGATTCTTTTATTAGTATTTCAAAAGAATGGGCCGGTAGGCTAAGAGTGCTCAGAAAGAGGAAAGAGGCAGGCAGGTAACAGATGGCTAGAACACCAGGCAACATAGGAGGATCTGGCAAACGCTCCCACGGTACTGTATATATTCAGGAATTATAAGGACATGAGCAGGAGCCACGAGGAATTGGACAGGTGTGGTACAACCAAGTGTGGAGAATGACATAAACCACACACAGGAGGACAGAGAACCTCTGAGGGAGATGAGGGGGTGGAAGGAAATGGTGCTGATGTTGCCAACATGTGAATATCATCAGATGCACATCATATCATATGCTTATCCACTCTATACTGCGGAATCTGAAAAGTGTTGCAACCCATTCTTACTCCCAACTTGTCAAATACCGACACTTGGTCAGTGACCCTTCTAACTATAGCGATCTAGGTTCCCCTCTGGCGTCGGTTTTGGACATGTCAGGGACGACGTGTCAGCTTACGATCGTATAGTGTCTTTTCAAAATAAACTTCCGTGTTCACAGGAAATGTACAGTTTCCACTCGGGACATACACACAATCTCTTTTCAAAGTAAACTTCCAACGTAGGTTAACTGCTGTACTTGTATTGTGCCTTTCTAGTTATCCGACCACTCAAAGCACTTCGCACTACATGTCATCATTCAACCATTCACAAACACTGATGGCAGAGGCTACAATGCAAGGTGCCAGCTGTCCATCAGGACTATCACATTCACACCCCATTCATACGCCGATGGCACAGCCTTGTCTTGCCCAAGGGCACATTGAAATGGACTAAAGGAGCCGGGAATCAAACCACTGAAGTTCCGATTGGAAGGGTTGCAAAACGAATCTACATGGTTAGGTTTAGGAAAAGATTGTTGTTTGGGTTAAAATAATTATGTTTTTTACGTATCGGTCTCCTGGGTGAAAGTCCTGTGTTTGTTTATTGGGGTCGTATAGTGTTGTCGCAGCTAGCCGGGGAGACGGATGACTAGCTAGTTAGCTAGGTAGCCTGTACTTCTTCAGAGCAGCAAAGTTGTTAAATTTGACTAATTTACACTGGTTCTCTACACTTCGTAACGTTACAACTCCACTTCCCGTTTTAGTTGCAAAACCTCACCACTGTGAGTCTGGGACTTGCCATATGTCTGTTTAGTTAATACGGAAGCTAGCCTACAACAACGGTCCCAAACAGCAACGGTACATGTACAAATGGCCTCCGCTCTGACCATACTGCTGCATTGATTTTAATGAGAATGTCCACATTCTACTTCTATTTTATTTCTATGGTCTAACCGGTCCAACCTGACCTCCCATCGGACCTAAGCGGACTTTCCGCTTTTTAAACCACGTCAGCTGCTCTGACCGTCTAATAATGACACGGATGGGTATACGTTGGAGTTAGCTGAAAGCCGGTGCGTCTCATGCAGTCTCTACAGGCTTCGAAGGGCGGTATTTTACGAGTTGAGAGCGAGACCCGGTTGAATAAATCATGAATAATGAGGTCAGTTGGTGACAATCAATTTTTCTAAAAAGGTGGTCAATTGTAACAACCACTTCTTCCACTGTTTTTCTGCAACACTGATGCCCATCTGCTGCCTGGTAAAGCTTTACTTCCACCTGCTGTCCAGTCAGGCCTGTGGTGTGTGCAGGGTGCTGCTGCCCTGGCTTCACTGTCTGTGCACCCATGGGAGGAATTGTGTTTTTCTCCCCTGCTGTTCAGTCAGCATGCTCGCTGGGTGAGCAGAGAGCAGCTTAATGCAGAGCCATGGACGGCAACTTAACTGCTTCAACATCCGTTGGTACGGTAAAAACTGTGCAAACCTTTGACAAGATGTCAAATGTCTCTGGGCACATGTCCGGTTCTGATCTTCTATGTGCAGTAGCCATAGATGTCACTTTATGTATCAGCCTATTGTACGTATGGTGTGTGGAGAAAGCTCTGTTACCCCATGGTAACAAGTGTGTGTGTTTATGTGTGTGTTTGTGTTTGTGTGAGAGAGAGAGAGAGAGAGAGAGAGTCTGTATGCCAAGAATTGTGTGCCGTGTTGGCATGTAGTACATAGAGACAGGTGGCTGTAAAGGAGGTGGCAGAGAATAAAAGAGAGACGTGTTATTTTCATTGGATGACATAGAGAGAGATGGGTAGAGCTTGAAGACGGAGACGAGTGCTGCATTCATAAGCTTTATTGTTTGGTGGACTGCTTGTTTTATTCCAAGCATTTATTTTGGCACCCTAATTGTATTTAGTGTGAGTCTTTTGATGAAAAAGTAAATAATTTAGCCATTTGGTAATTGTTAGTTTTACTTTTTAGCCTTGTTGCTCTTCTTTTTGTTTAAACTATTCATATTTTGGGGCCTTTTAATGCATTTATGAGACTGACAGTAGAAATGAGCAGAGACACGAACTTTGCAGTTCAAGGCTGGCACCTTAACCACTACACCTCGGTGGCGCCTCTGGATGTGTTCAGTTACAACGGTTACAGGTGATGTTCTCATCTATGGCGAGATTAGCAGACAATATTCCTGTTCATAGCCGAATGTAATGGTACAAACACACAGTCCACGTCTCTCTGCTCTGTGCTAACACAACACACTACACACTAGGAATGTAATGACAACTGATAGTTTGGAAGAAAATTCTGAAAACGTGACGGAACTTGTTTTTCTACAGTAGCATAGGTACAGGGGGATCAGGGCTTGAGACGAACGGCATCCCGTTGTCTAGGGAACGATTGGGATGATAAATGCTACACTGTGAACAACAAATCGAAGGCGAGCTAGTTCACGTTAGCAGTTAGCAGCTGGAGGGCAGCATAGCATTACTCGGCTACATAACAGAGCTGATGTTGCTTTGACTTACATTACGATGCGTTCAAGCTCTATTCAGTAAATATGAGTATTGAGCAAAGGTAAATTATAACGTTGTTATGATGTGTTCAAATGTAATTGTAAAATGTAGTTATTGGCAAGAAACTTGACATGGATCATAAGGGGTTATTAATAAAAATAAAAATAAAGCAGGATGTAGGATTTACAGATTTTATAAAAAGGAGTAGTTTTTGTTTTTTACCGTGGTGTTGAATTGGAAACAGAGAATCTTTGAATTTCCCTGGAATGTGTATTGACTTCTAAATGTCTGGTATCGTGACATCCCTTCTATACACTCAATAAAGGTTAGTGTGCTGGCCTCTTTTTTTCATGGTTTGTTCCAGCAGTTTTGTTTTTGCTTGTTGTCCATTTGTCAGTGGGATTGGTGAATAATTTAGTCCATAAATATGTTGCTGACACGCTAACATGGTTACTGTAAAACAAGATGCAAGAACTCATATGTCCATTTTTATGTCACATTTGAAGTATTTGTAGTTTTTATCTTGTGTTTGTTGTGAAAATGTGTCAATATTTAAATATTTGTAGCATTTACTAAGCAAACTAGAGCTGCAATTTTGTGTCGATTGATTATCCTGCTAAAACAAATTTGTAAGCTATATTGCCTTCAGCTAGTATTCGTCTCAGCTGTGAGCCTCGTGTGCTGCTTCCACCCCACCTCAGTCAGGACATTCAAATAAAAACCCAAAAGAACTTTTCAGTGTTGTGAACTGGAAGAATGATGCAAGTCAAAATGACCCATGACCGTGTGCTGTACATGTCGAAACAGACGGCTTTGTATCCACACAAATGCAACTCCAATACAAGTGAGTTCCTGCAGACTGGATTTGACTCAGTTGTGCTGAGCTGGAGCAACGTACCGCTGAGTCCATAGCAGCTTGAGCATGTCCATTTCAAAAGTCATCAGATCGGTTATAATTATTATGCTTTTGATTGTTATCTCCGCCAGGAGAATCATGCGTTCGCGTGCATGTGTGTGGGTGTGTCCGTGGGTGAGTGTGCACCTCTGTATCTGTCCACGGCTAATCTGGCATTCTGCTGCAGCAAGCTGCATAATATTTTGGGTGGCCAGTTATGGCGGCAAGCTCGAGGAGCTCTCGTGGTTGCGGTAACTCATAATTTCCCAAAACTGCCTGCTGACTCCTCACTCACTGCTCTGAACCGGCCCCCGGCCGGTAAGGGCCTCTAGTGATAACCCAGCTGAGTGCATAGCTGACCCTCAGCCGCTACTCTGCTCTCTACCCAGAGACACAGTGGGGGGAAACAGTTTGCCCACTGTTACGGGTTTTGTAGGCTGTGTTTGGATAACAGCTAACAGTCAACAGGACTACCAGTACATACACTGCTGAGTACATCGCCGCCCCTCAGCTGACAGCTTGGTGAGTTTTATTTTGTTTTTGGCAAGATTGTATGAGGTGTCGACTTGGAGCCGATTGCCTGCATACGTCGCTGCTTGTGTTTGAGTTTGCAGTGTTTTACGACACCTTACAGCCCATTGGTGTCTGGACAGCGGGGCGTGTTCATTCAGTCACACATTATAGCAGTGGTCGCTGCAGACAGATCTGCACTTTACTGAATGTACATATCTAGTTTGAAATTGCAATTACAAATAAGCTAAATTGTATAAATGTATAAATTGTGATTTATGTTAGAACAAAGAATAAATATGCACTGTTTCACTACATTGTATTAAATAAGATGCCCTTGAGGTTACGACATAGGGTTTTTTAATTGATCCAGTTGTAACAGGATGCAAAACTTACTGCAGCACTCCGTTAGTTTATTCTAAAATGTTGTCCAGTGACAACAGGTGGAATTTTAAGCTGCACTGAGCTCTTTTCTTAATGACCCATATTAAGCGACATAACAGGTTTGCTCCTTGTAAACTTTATAGAAACAATCCAGTTTGGGGATGAAATATGATGAACATCAAAAAACAGCAACTGTGTCTGACAAAATGTAATTATATTTTGATAACAAAAACAATGTTTGGAGAGTTGTAAGAAGGCTTCTGAATCATGATGTTGGCTGTTGTTTCTTTCTCAACTACACACACACACACACGCTCACACTATGCAAGGTCTTCATCCTGAATGTTATCTTGTTGTGTTTTGCTGTAGGAGCCGGTTATAAAGGTAGAGAATGAGGCCAGTGAAGGGATGGGCAGAGTGGATGAAGGAGTAGAGGAGTTCTTCACCAAGAAAATCATCCCTGACTATGCACTGTGAGTTGAACACATGCACACACACGCACACACACACACACACACACACACACACACACACACACACACACACACACACACACATACACAGAACCACACACACATTTTTCTCTTTGCTAAATATCCACTTAAGACAGCAGTAAACTGGGAATGAAATCTTTATCTACTCAATAACATCAATTGTCTTGGTGACAGGGCAATGGTGCTGCAAGATTTATCACAGCATTATTAATTTATTGTGTGCTTTTGATAGCATTTCAAAGGCAGGTTTTATGTTAACATATTGAAAAGAGAAAATCAATAAACATCAAAATCACCATCATTAACGAGCGCAACTTTGCAACAGCTGGGACCAGGTACGCGCATGCATCCATGCATCTATGCATTCATGTATTCACACGCACACAACACGCACACAACCTCACAGACACTTGACCTCCACGCCAAATGTCAGCCTTCCAGTTTAATATGTGGCATGCTGCGGCTAATGACAACCAACAAACCACTGACGGTTGCTGGATGTCATAGTACCAAAACACACAGTTTTGAATTTCATTCATTCTTGACCCCTTAAAATAATGACCATTCACTGTAACAGGTGAGCATATCACTTCTACTCTTAGAAATTGTATTTTTTTGCATCAAGAAGGCAGAACCTCTCCAGAAAACTGCCGAAATAAAAGTGTATTGTCTGTAATATGTAACATGTTTGTGATTTCCTTGTAGCTGTATGTGTAGAATGCATGCTGAATGTTTTTGTAGTGTTTAACAAACCCCGTGTCCCTTCAGTGTAACGCCACATGAACACACATCCCTCGTCTGAACTGTGTTCTGGACCTGCCTGAGTTTTCTGTTTCAGTTCACTGAACACAGAGCGATTACGATGGTTGTATTGCTTAAGACGGGTATTAGGTTTCGTAATCACTCAATCAGTAAGTCTGACACTGGGAGTGCATTCATTTTCCCTTTATGGTGACTCCATCCCCTTGATGTCATTTTTACTCAACAGCAGTGGCTAGAAGTAGTTAGCTCGCTGTGTGACAAAATATTCTCAATCCAAATGGTCCCTCGCCATCTTTTTCCAACAGTGTCGTCATCAGTGAATGTCACTGGTTCAAGCATCATCACATAACCCAATACATAAGTTTGACTGCAATCACATGACAACAGGTGGTTGTTTAGAGATGGTAACCCTCTCTCATGTTCATTAATGCAGGTCTACCTGGTTCCTAACACAGTTAAACAATTGAATACATTGCAGTATGACAACTTCAACTCCAACTATGCTCAATGTAGTCAGACATCCAGGGTAGTATGAACAGAAGCATGTCCGCTGACTGTCCTGCTGTTGCCTTTAAACAGTTTCACCTTCACCCTTTGTTGACACCAGCCAAAACGTAGCGGAAGCAGCAGCTGTCCACGATCCAAGTTGTAACATAATTCACAGCCCAAATCTCAATCCTATGGTTCCACCTGTACTGTAAGTGAAAAAAAGAAAGATTTAAAGCCTAAAAACTGTTCCGTCCCCAACCGGTGTAGTCAGCAGCGGTGGTTCAATCGGCAGCATGTCTGTTCTTCATGGATGGATTTATATAACATACTTATGGTCTTTATGCCACAATTGGGGATATTTTGACCTGACTATGATTATGACTATGAAGTCAGGGGTTAACCAAAAATAATTAGGGGACCTTTTATAGACCAGACAGAGACAGATAGGAGTTGATCACACCAAGAAGCGCCACTACAAAACACCTAACAAAGCAGCCGTAGAGCGGGCTGTGCAACCACTGGACAATCAAATGAGATTAATTTAAAAATGTGGCCTCTCTCTCTTTATATGTATATATATATATACATATATAAATTCCCCCTCCCTCTCACATACTCCGTAGCTCTCTCACTCACACTCACAGCAAACTAGCTAATCTAGCAGCATCGAAACAGGAAGGAAGTGGTAGAGCCCGCCGCTTGCTTGACATTAACAAGTGGTCCAACTAAGTGATGCTGAGAAGTTGAGAATATATTACCTTTTATGGGCATCTAAAAAATGCTCAAAAAAGGTGATACAAGAGAGAAGCGCAGAGGTTTTGCTGGCGACGCGTCTTGGCGTGGTCAGCCCCTTAGACGGACCAAATGCCATGGCAGTCTGGCTACTAGTCATCTAGATATCGTGCTCTGGACCAGAGTGTTGACAGACTAACCAACTGGCCAACATCTCCATGCCAGGCCATGCCTCTGCTGAAGCAGAAAGCAGCGTTCACTGAGAGATGCTTTGCATGACCCTTCTTGTTGTGGACCTGAACTGAGCATGTGTCTTGAGTCCTGTAGCAGTAGTCGTAGTACTGAGTCTCTCTTCTTGTCTGTTGCTCTTTCTGCTGTCTCCCTGCTGCAGAAAAGGCCGGTGGGAGGAGTCAATCCCTGCCCAAGCCACTCCCTCAGAGTCAAGCTCCACCCCCTCAGCCTCAACCCCCTTTTCCTCTTCGTCTGACAATATCACCCCCTCCACCACCACTGTCACCTCTCCCTCCGTCCCATCTATTGACACATCCCTCACATCCACTGATGTTTCACCCCTCTCTACATCCTCCACTCCACCCACCCCCTCTTCTGTCCCCACCACCACCACCACCACACTTCCTACCAAAAACATCAAGAAAAAGTTTGGCGACTTCTTTGCCTTCAAGAGGGCTCGAGCCGGCCGAGCCACCAAGGCAGGAGGGGGAGAGGGAGGAGGAGGAGAGGGGGTGAAGGTCAAAAGGACCTCCATTGCAGACCTCATTCGACCCCTCCGCGAGGCCAAAGAAAGGGAGAGAGAGAGGGAGAGGGACAAGGGGAAAGGGGCAAGGTCAGTGGAGGATGCTAACGTTTCTAATGATGCCGCCACCACAGAAGGAACCGTCGCCACCGGCCACCATCTTGTAGGCGTTGCCAGGGGAACGATGGCGCCTGCCAAGACATTAACCACGACGACGCCTTCCAGTGAGACCACTCCCTCTTACCCCACCGTCGCCACGAGCCCTGACCCCACCGCCGCCACGCTTTCCAACCTAGAAGAAGAGGCAGTTCCTGTCTCGCCAGGTCGCACCCCTAGCCCCGTGGTCACCTCCCCTCTAACGGAGCAGGAGAGGAGTGGTGTGCAGATGAAGGAGATGAAGTTGGGAGGGACTCAGTATGGAGAGAGGAGACTGAAGGTGACCAAGAGGTCACTGAGAGAGGGCAAGAGCCAGAGTCTCATACTGCTGACGGGATTAGAGCCTGAGGACAAGGATGACACACACAGTAAGGTCAGTCTGACGATACACCGGACGCATACAGTGTCGTACCAACTTTTATTGTAATCAAAAAATAAAAAAAAAAATGTAAATAATGCATAAATAAACTAATTCATAAACACTGAAATTACATACATTTAATAATGAATAAATATGAAAGTGATTATAACTAAATAGATAAAAAAGCAAATTAGAACAGAAATATCAATTATGTCACATTTGATCAATTAATGAATGCCTACATTTATTCAAACAATACATTTAAAAAGTACATTTAATGGCATGTTAATTTATTTATCGAGTCATTTATATATATTTTTGATTTTGTCAGGGTCAGTCCTCCTATCTGGGTTGGGACAAATTACATATTTATCATTCTAATAAATTCAAGGAATCCAGGACCTCATTTAAATTTCAGCCTGCTTTAGCCCACTGTCACCCTGAGCAGAGATCAAATCAGTTCAACTATTAACTAAAAAACACCTGTGGAGGTGTAGAGACTGAAATAAATTAAATGCATTATTTCTGTTAAAAAGAGAATGTTAGAATGACATGACTGTTACTGTAGTTCTGTGGAAATGGGCAGATTATTTACAATGTGAGAAATTATAGTACAGGGGGGCTGCAGGGTGGTGTAGTGGGTATCACTGTCACCTCACAGCAAGTTCGCAGTTCGATCCCCGATCCCAGGCAGTCCCTCTGGGTGGAGTTTGCATGTTCTCCCCGTGGGTTCCCTCCAGGTTCTCCGGCTTCCTCCCACCATCTAAAGACATGCAGTTTAGGGTTAATTGGAGACTCTAAATTGCTTGTAGAACCCTGCCTTCACCCAACATCAGCTGGGATTGGCTCCAGCGCCTTGCAAACCTGAATAGGATAAGCGGTGTGGATAATGGAATGGACATTATATACAGAATACTGTCAATTCTCAAATAAAAGATATTTCAGATATTTGCTACGCAAAACCCATTGAGGAGAGGCGGAATTACTATAAAGACTCTCTACAACAGTAACAGTCACCACTGATCCAAAGTTGTAGTTGTAATAGAAATACTGCTCTAATTCAAAGTGTTAACAATCACTTCAACTTTCGAAAAAATAATAATATTTTTTTTTTTTTTCTTTGAAACATGTAAACATGTTCTAGTAGAAACATATAATGCAAAGTATGAATCTGAAAATGAGCATATTATGTCCCCTTTAAACTACACTTGACAGTCCTGTTTGTGTTTTATATGAGACATAATTCAAATAAAAAACGTATTAAAAACAAAATTTTGTGGAAGTCTTTTAATGTGAAAAAAATGCAGGAAGTTTTTCACTTGCAGTAGCTCAACAGCTTAAGAGCAGATCAAAGCGGTGTTGTGTAATGCTGTGTATCCACATCCAGGTCATTGGTGTCTCCACTGAAACACTGAGTAAGAAGAAGATGTGTAAATCTGTATTTCATGCCCTTTTCGGTTGGATAACAATCTAACTGTGGGTGGGATTAGTCTATCTTAGATCCTCAGTCCCCTCCTGCTTCTCTGTGATCACATATACAGTGTTATAGTGTTGAGCAGTCAGACAACTGAACAGGCATGAAGTAATGATCACAGCTCCTATGAACCAGATTAACCAGAGAGTCGTTCATAGCTTTGCTCCGCTGCTGTAAAATCGTTATTTCATGATCGTGATGTTGTCTGACAAAATCTACACAAATACAATAAATGTTCTTGGCAGTGTAAACTTATGACCCTTTATTATATTATCATGGGTTGTTACCAGGTTGTTGACAGCAGCTGGGCTGTGTGTCAGGCTTTAGTAACAGATGAGAGACACTTCTGTCTTCTTGTACTACCACACAGGTTCTTTTTGTGTACAAAGCTTCCCTTTCCCTGAACACACTAAAACACCAAGCTGGTAAATTAAATCAGGCAATTTGTTCAGAAACCTTTTTTGTTCCTTTTCTCTTCACATCTCGACAGCAATCAATAAATCAAATGCTCTGACAAAAAGGAAAAAAATGATTTCCTATTTGAATTAGTTCTATCAATATTTATAAAATATAATTAACAGTATTAACCTGCCCTACTGAATGGTCTGAAGGTAAAAAAAAAGTTTTAATCTTAAAAACTACGTTTTGGGATTGTGGTATTAATACAACTTATTAGTAGTACAAGGACTACTCAAATGTAAAAGCCCTATTACTGTCCTGCAAGTCTAGACTGAGTCTCTATTAGATTTTGACACTGACAGAGCTGATAAGAGATGTAACAAGAGCCAAGAACTTCTCTGTAAATGAATGTGATTGTATCTGAAACCTCGGCAGACATTTTAGAGAGTATGTTACCAGAATGAAATATCTTCACGGGTGTGAGATCAGCATCTATCAGCTCCAAACCTTGTTTTTCTCCTGGCTCTACTGTGTGTGGATATTTCCAGAGTTTGGTTCACATTTATGCTATTCCGAATGTCTATACAATTTATAGATATTACATTTAGACAATGTGTTTGTGTGTTCAAGTTCACGTCTACCATTCTAACCCTAATCCCTAACCCTATGTATCGTCTTCCAGAAACATGCGTCTGAGAGCACACCTAGTTTTGAACAGAGGCTTCAGGTGATGCTGCACAGAATGGGCGTGGCCAAAACCCCACCAGTCGACACCAAGGCGAGCCAGGTAGGATGGGTGTGAGTGTTTGTGTGTGCGTGTACATCTAGGTTGTGGAGGTTCCTTGTTGTGTGTCTAAAATGTAGCACAGTGATGAAAAGTAACACACTGTTAAATAACTAACACATATTAGTTTGGCCAGTTCTCAATGAATTCTGGTTGTGTACATTTAAAAAAAGCAGCATTTCACCTCCACTACTGGGCCCATACGGTCTAAATTCTTTATAACTGATTCAGTCATCAGTTATAAGGAAAAAAGGAGGTTGGGAGTAAAGCGTGTGGCAGCTCCGGAAGACAGCCCAAATTCAGCCAGCACCAGGCGGCAACCTCCAATGCTGAAGGGTCTTAAAACTTGCATTCTCTCTAGTGACCATCAGGGGGCGACTCCTCTGATTGTATAGAAGTCTATAAGAAAATTACTCTACTTCTCTCTTGATTTATTCCCTCAGTAAATATTGTAAACATGAGTTTATGGTCTCAATCTCTAGTTTCAAGTCTTCTTCAATACAGCATCATGTTCATTTAGTAAACTATGGTCCATTTAGAGTTAAACAGACCATAAAGCAGGGTATGATTTAAGGTGGGGCTTACTGTGATTGATACTGGTGCCAGAGACGTATACGGCGTCACTCCTCTTTAGTCAAAATATGGTCACTTCCATTCACTGGTTGCAAAAAAACAAGATGCCGACGGCCAAAATGCTAAACTTGAAGCTTCAAAACCGCAGTCCACAAACCAGTGGGTGATGTCACGATGACTACGTCCACTTCTTATCTTGTCTCTGGCCACCGGGAGTCACAACGGGCTGGTGGAGCGCTGGGTCTACCTTTTTGTAACGCCGGCAACAGAAGGTTTGCTGATCCAGCAGAGAGATAGGGCTGTCCCCTGGGATTAGACCCCCGGTTTGTATTCAAGCTAACAAGTCGTTTCTCGTTGCTGCCATTTTGGATTTAATTCAATAAACTTTGTAGGACAGACTGCTGGTTAGCATGCTTATTTCAGCACAATAACACTGAAATCTCTCCCCATTCTGCTGATAATGTTAATTCGTTTTTTTTTTATGTTTTAAACACACACCATGAGGAGGTGCTGTACTCTCATCTGACTGTAACTTAGTGGTGAGCAGGATCGTCCTTCAATCAAAGGATCGGCGGTTCGATCCCCGGCTCCACTAGCCCATGTTGATGTGTCCTTGGTCAAGACACTTATCCCCAAATGTCTCCTCTAGCTGTGTCTATGGTGTGTGAATGTTAGCTACTCCTGATGGGCAGGTGGCACCTTAGCCCCTCCCATCAGGGTGTGAATGGGTGAATGATGTTATGTAGTGTTAAAGCGCTTTGAGTGGTCAGAAGACTAGAAAAGCCCTATACATGTAAAGGTCCATTTACAATATTGAAGAAGACTTGAAACTAGAGATTGAGACCATAAACTCATGTTTGCAATGTTTACTGAGGGAATAAATCAAGAGATAAGTAGAGTCATTTTCTCATAGACTTCTATATAACCAGAGGAGTCGCCCCCTGATGGACATTAGAGACAATGAAAGTTTTAAGACACTACCTGGGACTGACCCTTCAGCATACTGCCTGATGTGATGCCCTCTAGGAGGTGCTATAGGTCTACCAAATCATTCTAACAATAGGTTTCTCCCTTCTGCAATAAGAACTCTCACTAACCCTGACAAATGCCCCGTTGCATATTCTTGTGAATACTGTCGGTGACTTTATCTTTTGTTTATGTGAATAATGTCTGCTGTGTTAGTCATGTGTCTAATGTTCTGACACTGCAGTAATGAGCTTACCAAGGTAGGTCTTATTTTCATCGTTTTGTTCAGCGTTCCCATCAGTAATAACACCATACTGAAGTTAATTACACGGTGACATCACTAACACAAAGTCAGAAACATGAGCAGACAGACTGAAAACATCCATCACAGTTTACTGACCCACTTCCTGCTTCAACTTTGACCTTTACCTGTTGTAGTCTTGTGCACACAGTTCCCCTGTACAATGAGGGATTATTAGTGACATTTGAGTTTTACCTTTAAAGTAATTGTCGGGAACTTTTAGGTGGTTATAAAACAGTCTCAGTTTAAAACCGATGCCTCTATACGACCTTTATAAGTCAAACGAGACCATCAGCGAGAAGATTGGCTATTTTTATATAGCTACACTTAACGCCTGTCGTTGGGTCGAATTTCTTGCGAAATCGGACGAAACGATTGACGGCACACCGGTTCACCAGAAAATCCTCCAGCAGGGCCTCACGCAGAGGCCAACCCACCATGGATAGACCCAGATCCGGCTTCACTGCCACCTTCAACCTGCAGTCGGAGCTTCCGGAGGGAGCACGGCAGGGCTCTCCACTGCCGCTGCTCCGACGGGCTATGCTGAAAGCCAACACCGACACCACGCTGCTGAAGACCCAGGCCATAATGCTGGGCCCACTGGAGGGAAGGGCGGTGTGGGAGAACCAGAACCAGGACTGTGGGGCAGACTATCAGACCCTGCTGCTGTAAAATGAGAGGTTTTCTAAAGGGACTCTGGTTCTCGGAAACACTACCACTTTAGTCCACAGGGACCGCCAAAATCAACACAAAATGAAACTTCCTTGTAGTAGCTTTATATTGAGAGGTTCAGATAATCTGAGTAAACTGATGGTCTGTTTGACCTGTGTGATCATCTGTTCCTTGAGCTGTCAGGATATATCATAGTGATGTCTCTGTGTTCCCAGATCTCAGTAATTACCTTGGTGGGTACAATGGTATCATAACTGATAACTGACAAAACAACCAGCACAAGATGCAATAAACAATATTTATCCTTTAATCTGTTCTGTGGTAAATACTTGTGTATTATTACTTTGAGCTCAGTGCGTACACTGAAAATATCATTTTCATGATATTTGCTGCGCGTTTTTATTTTTTACAAGGAGAAGCTCAGCCATTACAAAGTGCACCAGCAGGTTGTTGATCATATGTTTATATTTATGTCTAATGTGTCTGTTGTAGAATAAAGAGGAGGAGCTGAGAAAGGCTAACTCTGAAGGTGAGTGTTTTTGTTTACATAAATCATTTTATGTTTTAGGCAGATCATTTTAACAGTATATCTCTCCAAATCTGAACAATCAGATAACACTTTGACATTTTTCTTTTTAATTCTGACCATGTTTAATACTATTAACACTGTTGTGTATAGCTTCTGCTGATTGTATTACAGCAGTAGACCAGCCCCAGCTGAGGGACGTCACTTGTTGAGCCCAGTGTTGGTGTTGTATTCATGACACGTACAGCTTGGATTCACATTGACCCCTCGGCTGTCCTACTGTCTCTGTCCTCAGGTGCTATCCTTGACAAACGTGTCCCTCCTCCCACATACATGAAGCCCAGAACCATGTCCACTTCATCAGGTATCAATGTTATCTATCGCCACACTGAATCTGGATAAACATGATAACAATACTCCCATGTGTGGAGCTGAAGGTGAACGGTTATTGTGTTCGTATCAAACCTGATTTAATTCAATTCAATTCAATTCAATTCAATTTATTTTTGTATAGCCCAAAATCACAAATTACAAATTTGCCTCAGAGGGCTTTACCTTCTTCCTCTGAGTTATAGAGATCCATTATTGTCCAAAAACACATCAATGAGCAGCTGTTTTAGGAAATTACTGAGCTCTTTTCAAGGTGAGACAGTAGGCAGAAACATTGTTCTTCAAGTAATTTGACAGATTTTGTTCTGTTTTGCTTCTATAACACGTCTTCCTTCAGACTAGTGGAAAGAAAACATCCATAATACTCAATCAGGTGTTTATTTTACTACTTTGTCTATTTGCGTCTGTAGATTTCTCCTAAATTCACCAAAAGTTACCATTAGATAATGCCTCATTTGCATATTTAAACATAACATTTCAGAAAACTTGTAATACATAAAAAATTCTTAATGTAAGTTATGAACTGGGGAAGTTTCATGGTGATATCTATTAGTTACTTTCTTTCTGTAGAGTCTTCAAAATGTCTGTAATTTTACAAAACATTTCTTTAAAGGCCGTTTTCTCCAAATGAGACTCTGATCCAGAAATCTCCACTTCACTTCAATCCACCAAACCTTCCACTTTCATCCCTCTCTATATTTTGAAGGATTTTTACAGAGGGGTTTGATCATATATCAGTCTGATTTATATAACATTTTATAACTAAAAACGTGGACAAAATGGCTGTTGACATTATTTTCTGATACAAATTGATATCCAAAATTCCTTCTGTAAAAACCTTTGACTCTAATATGTTAACAAAATTAAACAAGAATTTTAACCTGGTTTTATCCAATATTCATATTTATGTTCTGGAAATGTATGTAAATTAGCACATATTTAATAGATAATACTTCTCTTGCATATTCAAACATTACATTTCTAAGAACTTGAAAAACAAAAAATAAGTGTCTTAATGTAAGTAATCAACTGGGGATGTTTCATGGTGATATATTATATATATATATATATATATATATATATTACCCTATTCACCTGCAGTGTCTTCCCTTAAATATGAAACAATAAGAGGCTTTTTTAAAGATGTATGTCTTCAGTGGAACCAATGGGCGTATGTTAGCTGAGAGCCACAGACAGAGTCCCAAAGAAAAAACTAACACGTGGATGTTTTGACCCCCCGTTTCCAGCAGACCCCAGGTATCCTTTGAGAGCGCTGGACCCGATCCGACCGGACCCTCCCCTTCACCCGAAGCCCGTCCTCCACGAGCGCCCCGTCGGGCCCCTGCCGCCCAAACCTGCCGTCGCGGCCAAGCCTCCGCTCCCCACCCCGGCTTCTCCTGCAGGAGCGGGAGCTCGTCCCTCCTCTGCTCCTCCTGCCAGTGGCTCCGTGGGGAGAGTCCAGCTCAGAGCGGAGGCCACAGCACAGGTAGTCTGTCAGAGGAGAACCTCCACACAGAGCCGGCACCTGATGAACTGTTTTAATATTATCCTCAAACGTTTGTTTTAAACCAACAACACCATCCCAAAAGGGCATGAATATGTGAGAAAGTGGATGAGAACAGTTACATTTTTTGTTCATTGATACATGAATTCATATAGTTAAAACATACAATTAAAAAGGTTAAAGATTATGAATATGGAAACATTTCATTCGTTTGTACCGTGAATTACATATTAGGTCCGGTGACTAATACAGGCCACAAGATGGAAGCAATGTTTCCAGTTTCTTGTAATTACCGAGACACACAAACAGATACTTGTGGCACAATAAGTGAAAGCTCCACCTCGTGTAGTCTTTGTATTGAGCAGGTTTGCTGAACCATCAGCACTTTGTCTTCTTTACACCAAGTTTAAAATACTTAAACACACTTTATGTGAAAAACACAGTTATCTACATTAGACACATCAGTCAAACTAAAAGCCTGTGAGAGTTCGGGCACCCAGAATGCACCTGTGAAAACCCCTGTAACCAATTACATCAGTAAGAACTCCGAGGTTGAACACTAAACAGGATTCAGGTTTATGGTGTGAACAAGAAACACTGTGTATGTTTACAGAAACATACGGTGAATATTTCATATTTCAATATAGTCACCTTCATCATTGTGTCTGATAGTGTAATGAGTAGATGAGGATTGAGGTTAAACACATTGCATTAGTGTTCGTGCTCTTTATTTACAGCACGCTGCAAAGAATCTACATGATGGTGTTTTAGAGTATCAACAGAGAGGCCCGAGTTTAGAAACGGGCCTTTAACAATTCAACTAAACTGTACGCCAGAATTGCTGATGTCTCAGAGAAGTTCTGTGCATTCCAGGAGCTAACTTAACATTAAGGAAGGAATATCTTATACATGTATCTGGTTGGGGATTTAATGATTACAGTACTGATTTCAAAGTAGTAGCTTTGCAGATTTAGGTGAATAAAAGAAAGATTGTTATTACAAATCTTTGTAATCGCTGTGAACAATTCAGGGTTGAAGAATGAGAACGACTTGTACAGGAAAACAGAGGGATTTCAATGCTTGTAACACATTATGAGGAGGGGGGTGGGGGGGGCTACAGACGACAATGGGCAGACTGTAGAGGAGCTAATGGGGGATTAAAGGATCGGTTGGTTTAAACAATGGACAAGGTGATGCATTTTTGCAACGGAGTAGAATCAGCTATAGATCTTGATTTCAGTCAATCAGCTGTTTACTGGGAGGTGTCGAGTGATAATATCATTATTATCTAACATGGGGTGATGAGATGATATTGTGGTAAAGCCAATTGGGAAAACATGAGGTAGGATAGAAAGGTCAGGACATTTAGATGACATGAATGAAACCCTTACTGCAGCTATAATAAAGGAAAAGCACAAGAGAAGAGAGAGTTAAGACGGTACCATGGTGGAATATAGAATACTCTGAAGCAATTACAAATAGAAACGGAATATTTAGAGAGTCAAAAAAGAAGACATTGGCTCGAGAATGTGTTGGATTATAAAAAGGCTCAAGCATGAGTGAGGGGAACCATCTAAAGAGCAATGCAACATTAAGGAGGCCAATTGGTGGAAAGAAAAGAGGAAAAAGTAACTAACACAAGAGAACTTTGCACTCGAGGGACTTGAACAGTTCAATCACACTTACTTTGTTGATGCCTAATGCCCAGTGGGTTCGGTCAAGAGATGGAAGATGAAACATGATTATTGTAAAAGTTCCAGCTACTGTACATGAGCGATGGGATTAGACTCGCCTTTACTGTCATTACCCACAAGGAGTAGCAATACAATGAAATACAGTTTAGCATACAACCACATAATGCAAATGTATGGTATGATAAAAACATTTTGTTTTGTTTTGTTAAACGTACATTTGTCACATCATGCATAGAATGCCTTTGGATGAAGTTCTATCCTTTGTTAACGCTCTTTTAGTGAAAATACAGACTCATGACCGACTCCTTATGATATTTGTGGTATGATACACAATACTGTTTAAACAGTAAATACACAGTCAATACAATGATTCATGTTTTAATTTTATTTCTAATGTAATTGTTCCTGTGAGGAGCTGCTAACCCACTTTTTCAACTATTTCATGGAGTTTTTGTCCTGTGAAATGAAAGTAGAAGGTAGACTAGATATCAGGAACCCCATCACACTAAACAATACAAGTCGACAGCAGGACGAACTCTAACTTCCAAAAGGATCATAAAGTTAATTCACTTATGGAGGAAGGATTTATTTCCTGGTTGCAGGATTGTTGGATTAGTCTGCGTTCTGTACATACAGTCTCAGTTGTCCTCTGCCTCCACAGCAGTCATGATCACTGAGCTCCCTCTGCTCTTCCTCCCCAGAATGGGAGCCAGGAGCATCCCCAGGGCGCCGCCTTGGCTCCGTCCTCCAGGACAGAGCTGCTTCTTCCAGCCCCGTCTCCATGGAGATGTCCCGGCTCACAGGATCGCTCCGAGAAAGCACAATCGATGACCGACGGTACGTCTCATTAAAACCAAATGATCCATCCAAATTAAGGTTGGGGCGATATGTTAATTACCAGAAGGAAATCAGGTGTGGTTGAGAGGAGGTTGGGAGGAGGCTCATAGTGGTCTGGATCCTCCGTATGATAACAGCCACAAGCATTTAACATCTCATTTTTATCACCTTTATCACCTTTGGTATTTAAAGTTCAAGTTGGTAAGTTCAAAATGTAAAAGCCACTTTAGTAGCTGACGACAAGTTGATTTAACACCTTGAATGTGTGTGCGTGTGTGTGTGTGTGTGTGTGTGTATGTGTGTGTGTGCCTCCAGAGAATCTTCCTAAGCCACGTCCACACATGAAGCCCCTCCCACAGCGCAGAGCTGTGTCCGTCCACGAGGACGCTCTGGCTATGACACAAGGTGAGGCTTTGCCTTATTATTTATTAAAGACATAAAAAACTGAGTGAATACTGGTGACTATAAGAGCCTGGTAATATAAAAACAATGAAACATCAAACCACAGGTCTGTGAAAGTTTAATGAAGAGATTTACAGATGCTAAGCTCAGTTAGCCTGACAAGGCCGGACTACATTTCATGAGCTCGGTTTTTGCTACAAGAATCGAGTTGGGAGAAAGTCTCACTGAGCACAGCAGAAGTTCAGAAGATCAGAGAATTTACTGCTTCTTGAAACTCGTACAAAAGAAAGAGGCTCAAGGTACACCACGGGGTCTGGAGATGAGATCCTGTTCATCAGGGCTTCATTGGATCAATCTGCTCTGAAGACACACGTTAAAATACTCATCATGAATTACAACATGACAGTCGGCCTCATGCAGGAAGTGACATAAGAACAGATTTCCTCTTACCTTTGTTCGTAGCCACGATTTGCTCTTAGTTTGTTAGTACCCAATAAAACATTGTTTTCACCGTCCACTAATTGTTTGTCCAACGCAAAGTTTTACATAAAAAAAACAACATGAATATCATCTAATTCATTTTAGATTATATTATTATAATGATTGGATTATTAAAGAAATACTATTGGTCCATTGAACCCAAGTCTACAGTAACACCAGTACTGAGGCTCTCACTTTGTTTAACTTAATTTAACTTAACATCAATTTCTCTACTGGTGAAGTTCTTCTTCTTCTTCTTCTTCTTCTTCTTCTTCTTCTTCTTCTTCTTCTTCTTCTTCTTCTTCTTCTTCTTCTACTTCTTCTTCTTCTTCTTCTTCTTCTTCTTCTTCTTTTTCTTCTTCTCTTCACTTCTTCTTCTTCTTCTTCCAGCCTTTTATTTGGTGGCATCGCTCCAATTCTTGGTCATTAAAGAATATTTGCACAGGGCACAACAGCTGCCCTTATGCCGGTTTAGAAGGCCTATGATAATAATTAACAATCAGCCACACGCCTCCAATTTATGATCAAGTGGGATTTATCGTTCAGCGTTCCTGGTGCGAGCAGGTTTGGATGGTTAGGAGCGTTTGGTGCCTCTGGAGTTGACTTCTCTTTTTCAGTGGACTAAAAGACACATGTCACATGGCCCGTAATGGCTGAATCCAAAAAGAACTACAGAACTGTCTCTGCCAACACTTAAAAGCTGTGAAAAGATGGAATTAACGTTTACCACAGCGTCTCCGCCCCCTGCTGCTGTTTGATCATCAGCTGATAGAGATCAGGGAGAACTCTGAAACATGAGGTTAAACACATTGCATTAGTGACATTATATGACACATTTTGTTCATATTTACATACTGATTTATTTTCACGCAAAGTTTGGATTAAAGACCAACTCTTGGGCTCCAAGACTCTCAAGCTCCTCTATTTCTGTCCATCTCTCTCAGAGTTGAAGGCAGTGTTGCAGAGATCCCCCATCCGTTTCCGTGGCAACAGAGGAGACCTGCCCACCTGCACTGAAGATCCATCTAGTGGGGAGGAAGCACAAAGAGCTCAGCAGGGTGAGAGAGGTGTTTATAAGGCTCATAAGTTTCTATTTTTCTGATTCTGTGATTGACTGTTTTTCTTTCGTTCTCCATCCATCCAGCCGGTGACACGGGGAAACAGACAGCTGCCCAGAAGGAGGAGCTGAAGGCAGAGCGAGGAAGGACGGTAGCTGAGACCAAGCACCCTCCTCCAGGAGAAGAGGAGACCCCGGACTCAGGGCGTCCCTCCTCTGCAGCTCAGGCTCTGCATGAAGCGTCAGCACCCCGACTCTTCAGTCCGACCGCAGCTCCGTCCATCCTGGAGAGGCCTCCGGCACTAACCCCGAGCCTGGAGAAGAAGCCTCCTGTTCCCCCCACGTGGGAGAAAAAGAGCCCCAGCACGGCCCCGCGGTTGTCCCAAACTCTAGAAAAACTGCCGGTGTCTCCATCACCCCAAGAAAAGAGCCCGAGCACAATCCCATCCGGATCGCCGGAAAACCCCAGAGTGAGCCCTCTGTCCCACAAGAAGCAGAGCCCCGGCATAGCACCGGGCACAGCACCGGATGTGAGAAACAGCACACAGGAGGGAGGAGAAGCACTCTCTAAACACCACACAATGAAGGCAGAGCCAGCAGACCAAAGAACTGAGCCCCCTCTGTCTGAATAACACGCACACACGCACACACACACACACACACACACACACACACACACACACACACACACACACACACACACACACACACACCACACTGACACCAGGAGACCTGGGAGAGAGAGGAGCCAGGGGTCTGTGACATCATTGAAGTGGGAGGGTATACGAGGGCTGCTGTATCCTCCAGTAGAAGCTGCTGCTGTGTCCCATGCCAGGGGTTTTGTCTTTGAAAGCTAAACGTGATGTAGAGCACGCGGTTGGTGCATTTTGTTGTTGCTAGCTTACAGCTAACGTCTGCTAACACGTAGTGCACGAGGCGTCCAGTCATCGAACAATCGATTGATTCTGAAAATACATGTTTTCTTTATTGATTAGGAGTGCCCAATCACAGCATCTCTTTGTATGAGGCATGTATTATTCGGACGAATCCGACCGCTGGGTTGTTATTGCAGTCTGTGCTTATTTACCCCAAACAACAAAGCTAACAGATGTTAGCTGCGGGGCTAGCAACACACCGTGTGTCTTTTGTGTGTTGACAGCTCATCTTCTGACTGATATCAACAATATCCAGGAACTCCGTCACAACGATATCGTCATCTCGTCACGCTGATGAACTGGCGCCATATAAGGGGCCGTTCACATGTCACTTTTTTTTGCGCCGTCAAATTCATTGTTGTCAATGTAGACGGGCCAAAGGCGCGCTCAAAAAGCAAGAGCGACGGTGTCGCGTTGCGCAAGCGGTGCACGTGTCATGTGACGAAGAACGACCAATCAGAGCTGGCAGAAATCTTCTCTTCCTTCCGTAATTAAATATACGGTAAATGAATAAAGGAGAAGTTAATCATCTTAGCAGGCGGCAACCTCCGGTTCTGCCGAGTGAAGCCAATGTGGCGACATAGAAACCGATGAGAAAATGACTCTACTTCGCTCTTGATTTATTCCCTCAGTAAACATTGTAAACATGAGTTTATGGTCTCAACCTGTTGTTCCAAGTCTTCTTCAATACAGCATGATGTTCATTTAGTAAATTATGGTCCATTTAGAGTCAGATAGACCACAAAGCAGAGCGGTAAGGGCGGGCTTACTGTGATTGACAGGTCTCTACCAGAGCCGTATATGGTGTCTCTACGTCATTCCTCCACGTTCCAAATATGATAACTCCCGTTCATTGGTTGCAAGAAAAACAACATGGCGACGGCCGTAATTTAAGATGGCGACAACTAAATCAAACTCGAGGCTTCATAACATCAGTCCACAAACCAGTGGGTGATGTCATGATGACTACGTCCACTTCTTATACACAGATATGCATTTAGTTCATAACTACCCAGAGAGTCTATAAGAAGGCTTCACCCTTATCGACCAAGGAAGTCACAACATCCGGATGAAAGTTCAGCCAAACTGAAAATCCATATCTTTGTTTTGACTCTTTAGTTTAGTCAGTGAGGTTTGCTGCTAAATTACTGCAACTGCATCATCATCGCAACACGCAGGTTTTAGTTGCTTGGTAACGGCATGCGCGACAGTAGCGCACCCCCCGGCTACCACCACTACCTTGGATAAAAAGATGAATGTGGCCGGCTGGCATTTTTACCACGCGTTTTTAGACGCAACATGTGAATGGCCCCTTAAAGCTGCAAGACAAGCAGTCCTTTTTTAGCCGAAGTTTAAACGTGTTTAAACTGGTTTAACTCTCCAACACCCAGGGCTAATCTGCACCCACTTGCATCTTTGCATTGATTCAAATTCACTTTGCATTCAGTGGAAACACACCATTCCAAGGAGGCAGCATCTGAAAAGGGACACAGCTAGTTTCAGCTCAATGAGCATCAGCTGGGAGCTCGTGAGGTCTTTGCTGTATGCTCTCCACTGAAGGGATGGCTCATCTAACAAAGCGTTTGTGAGTGTAGTTCATCATCAAGTCACAGGCACATTTATATCACCTGCTTCTAAATGTTGTCTTTATGATTTGATGGGGGGGTTTCACGGCCCACCATGATTCTAAGATTCTGTAACTTCGCCTTCTTGAATCATTTTTTTCCCCAGACCATGAGCAGGTTCCAGGAGAAAGGCGCAGACATATTTCATTGGGACCTAGATTTAGGTCATTTATCTACATTTAGACACATAAAGCTCATTTGCTCCAAATTCATTTTTCAATCGGGGATTTTTGGAAAGTGTTTAAATTGTTATGACTTTAAAAAAATTTTGCATGATGTTTTGAATCCCACTTTTCTTTTTTTTCATTGGCTGTTTGGGAAAACCTTTTTTTTTTTTTTTGCCCCAAACCAATCACTGTGACATCCACCCTCTCAACATGTTTCAGTCCGGACAGAAGCCGTATTAGCGCTGACCAAAAACTGTTAATCTGTATTCTGTGAATCAAAGTCATCTTTTTGCAGAACGTCTAGCACGTTCATTGAACTGCTCACTGTTACTACTGAGGTCCTGCAGTTTAATACGCTTTCTGTCCTGTTAGCATCAAACTATGCCATGCATAGTCTATGCAATAGAAGTAGTACAACTCCAAATCCGTAGTTCAGTTTACTCACTTCCTTTCAATAAACATGAGTGAGATTTAAATAGAGGCACCATGTTCAGGAAGATCACGTAAAGTTACATGAGACGGGACCAGTGTTGGTTTAAAGGTGTGAGCACACAAGGCTTTGTCATAGTACTTTAATACAGTTCGGTGGTGGTTGTGGTTTATTGTGCTCATACTAGTATTCACTGACCCATATACATGTACAACAGTGTTTGTCTTACTTGCTTTATGCCACCTATGGTCAAATGAAGCATGTATCAAGATGTGGTATTTGCCGTAGTCACGTTAGCTCACTAAGAAACAGACGGGGATGTGTGGGCGGAAGTCATAAAGCCCGTTTACATTTTTTTTTTATCTAAATGTAGTTTTGAGCAGGAATTGAAATCAGAAACACTTTATTGCCAGGTATTTTCACATACAAGGAATCTGGCTTGGTGATTGGTGCACGACACTAAACACAGTGCAATAGTATAAGTACATTTACAACAGAATACGATAAAGAAACAATATAAGAGTATGTTAGAATGAGTCTGTTATTCCTTCTCTCACCACTCTATCGCTGCAGTTCTGTAGATGGTGAGGTGATACGGGTTGAAGAGGGGGCAGGAAACTGACAAAGAATTAATTAGCCATTTTTGTTTATGGACCAGGTCCATTGCTTCCATCCAACACACGGCACTAGATGAAATGTCGCTGCAGGACCTCGGTAGTGCACCGTGGCAATTCCTTGTCATTGTTTACGTTCATTGTTTACCCTCCGTTAAGAAGAAAACCGAGGAACAACAGTACTCTTCGAATAACATTTCCTCGTGTACTAAAGGGGCCAACCGCTAAACTCAAGGTCTCTCAGAACCATCAGGTAGAACAGCATGTTAGCTCAGTCAGTCCATTTATGATGTATTTATCATCCTCACCATACTTTTACAACTGAAGTTGAAGAAGTTGTAAACATCCAGTCAGCAGAACAGCAGACCTTTGCTCAGTAAAATTACAAATGTGGCAACTAGGAGGTGTGGAACCAGGCAAATACTAAGCTACATCAAGGTTAAGGTTTTCATAGAATTTTCTAACAATGCCTGCCAGTTTTTCTTACAAATTCTGCTCTTGCTACGGAGAGGTGAGGTGGCACCCAACATATTGATAAAAAAATATATACAATTAAAGAAATAAGCCCAACTTTCTGGTTATTTTCTCACAATTTATACAATGAAAATGATGTCAAATCAATTTCCTTAACATAATTTTCAGTCCCATCATGCCATCCATGTGGGGAAAATATGTCTTGCCTTGTTAAGATGTCTTTACATGGACCTTTTTAGAATCTCACATGGGATACTAAAGCTCTGCATGTTTCTGTTTAATCACATCAGTGTGTGACATTCAAATCAATTCAGGTTCACAACCACACACGTAATCACCACGTCCATCATCTCACAGGAGAACCAGATGATTTGAATAGAAGCCCAGTATGTGATCAGATATGATGTGAGATAGCAACAGGAGTGTGTTCGGTCTATCAAACTCTCAGGGTGGCTGTGGAGAATGGTGTGTGTTTTGTAAGAGCAGACCTCGGGTCAGCTCCCCATGCGGTCAGCGACCTGAGCCTCCGTCTCATCCTGGGGGAGAGTTTATTTTCTACCCTCATGTTTATCTTTGCCTTGCACGCACAGAATATGTACAAAACTACATAAAGCAAACAAAAACAAAGTTATGAACAGAGTGTAAATCCATACCTATACTTGTTAATAATTATTAAAATTATGAGTTGTGTCATAATCGTGTACTCTCTTGTTTTGTTTAATGTCATCTGTCTCTATTGGGGAGTTGAGACAATATTTCATTTGGGTTACATTCGCTTGGAGACTGATAACAAAGAGCCTGCATTATTAAACTGTGTACGTGAGGTTGGAACATTATTTAGATTAGATTTGATTGAAAACTTTATTAATCTCCAGTGGGGAAACTCATTTGCAACCAAAAACTCATACAGACAACAATAGACACAGTCCACAGTGCACAACAGACAAAAAAACACATTACAAAGAATAAATAACACCAGAAAATGCCATATGAGACATGATTGATTCAGTAATCCTGAATTACTGCAGGATTCTCTTCAAAACTGAAACTCAGATGAAACTGAAAACTTGGATGCTGTAAGTTTTGCCATTTTTATGTTCTTTACTGTTTATTTTGCAGTTTGGCCAGGTGAAGTTAGCTGTAGCATGTTGCGCGGCTAATGTGGCTAGCTCTGACTATAAGACCCAGAGGCTGGATCATTGGTAGAGTACGTCACTGCTAGTTGCACAACTAAAATGTGCTATATCAACGTCAGCTGGTGGACCATCCATAATAAATACCCTCATAAATGCATACGACACTGAGTGTATTTTCTGAATAAATAGAAAGTACTGAATTCATATCACGTGAGTGTACTTATCTGAATTAATGAATGCTAGGTCTTTTGTGATTGTTTGTGTTGCTCTGCTGTGCTCACATTAAACATTCAATTTATTTTCGCACCTCATGGATTTGTCTCGTCAGGAAAACTACACTCCGATCGAAAATACCACTCCTACTTCTTAAGATTACTCTTCATAAAACAGCTTTAAGAGCACTATAGAAAATGCCCCTTTATATAAATTTGTTTTTATTTGTTCTCTCAATCATACAAATACTTTTGATTAGGAGAAGAAACAGAAGCAGTAGACAGAGAAGACTGAGACGTACTGCAATAGATGAAGTATACATCTATTGTAAATAATTAACTGTCATAGAGTGAAGTAAACTATCACAGCAGGGTGGGATTGTATTTTCACATTCATTTCACAACACCATTATTAGTTTGACTATCTTTATCCACGGCGTCAACAACCATCCAGCAATGTGCACTGAGCCGCCATGTTCCTGTCTTTGCCTTATACTGCCAGACTCACACTAGCACATGTCTTCAGCTGTCCATTGGACCATATCTAGAGTCAGAACCCAGAGGTTCTAGTGTTCCTGTTGTGGCTGGCAAATGCAACTTGCTACCATATCGTCTCTAGAGCGTTCGACGGCCCACGTTCCACAGTGAATGACATCATCCACAAAAAGTAATCGGGCTCAAAAGCAGGGTGGTCTGCTCTCCGCCCCTGATGAGCTTCAAAGAACTGCTGCTGGCTTTGAACGTCTAGCTGGATCGGCAGCTTTCAACAGGGTTGTGGGCAGCACTGATGTAAGAATCAAGCCCAGAAGTGTAAATGCTCAGTGCTGCTTTCACTGGAAATTGTTTTATTCTGTTTTTTTTCTGTTCAGTCAGTTTAAGGACCTATTTATTGGTCACCCAGGCATCGCCCTTGATTTTAGAGTTTTAAAAAATAACCCTTTGAATGTTGAAAGGCTGAACCCACCTGAAGGCTATTGTATCTAGGGGATGGTGGGTATCCGTGTGTCACAACCCATCCCACTCACTGGCACTACAGACTATGAAGACTTGTAGTGTGAGGAACAGCGGAGCATTGCTACTGCTTTTTCAGCTCTTCATGAACATTTTCAAGACAAACTGTTCACACAAGTTTTAGGTGTCATAATTGCTGTTTCTAATGGTATTAATAGTTATTCAGTAACAATATAGCCTTTGATCTGTGCCTTCATTACATTGCTAAATCCTTGTAATGTTTAGGAAAAGTGTATATGTTGGAATTTGCTTTGTAGTTATTAGTTATGAGTCAGTGCTCATTACCAGTGCTTGAATTTTTCTTTACTATTATTAAAAACTAACTTTTCCCAAATTTGTTTTAAATTTTAGATAAATCAACTTCCCAATACAAACACATAGATAGCTTTTATTTAAATATTAAGTTCTATAAAGGTGTGAAATGCAGTAGCTGAAACCAGAGTTAACTTAAATAAAAACAAGAAACAAACTCAATCAAATCCAATACCGTGACACAAACCACTAATACAGTACAGGTTTAATCCTAACTTGATGTTGTTTTGGGTAGCAGATACACAGGTATGCTGGCATACAAGTGTGTCCTGTAGGTAACATGGCTACAAAATAGCTCTACATTCACTCACATTAAAAGTGGTATTTACAGTTTGATTTATTCTTAACCATGCTCCATTTCTCTCATAACCCTACTGGGATCATTGAAGCTCTACTTTTTTAGTTTGTTGTGTCAAAGAGCAGCCAGGCAGCTCCCAGTTGAGGAGCAGGACTGTTAAATACAGTGGGATGATAATGAAAGACAGTCTACACATAGATATACACTCTGTATTGATACAGGCTTGGACTTCAACTAGACCTGGGCCCAGTCAACACAAACACAGGGATTTTTGTAAACAGGGTTTTTCCTCATTAGTTCTCCAAAAAATTGGAGTTCTTCAATACAGTGGAAGAGTAACTGTATATGTACATGTACATTACGTGTCAACACTGACATCTGCATCAAATAACCAAAGATAAAAATGTTAGATGAATAGGCTCTCCCGACCCAAATTGTCAATGATAACGTAAAGGTAAGGTCCTCCGTTATCCCCAACAACTAAACCAAACTTTATCTACCAGCCCAAGTTCATCAAAAGTAGCCCAATTGTGCAGACTCTGGCAACACTGGGAACCACAATGCTAGAGAGGATTAGGCAATTGTTTGTTTATCCTCCTAGGTTCTACCTAACCCTAACCCTGATGGAGCACTTGTTCTCCATATTTCCTGAAAGATTAATCCATGAGTTTGAAACTTTATTGTTGATCTGTTCTCTTTAATGCTGTTGTGCTCCCTGAACTTTAGTTTTCTCTGTGGTGGTGCCAATGTGTTACCTATAATGTGGTTGTGTTTTGTTGTTGCTTTTTTAAATTTTGTTGATATATTGCTTTATCAGTGTTTTGTCCAATGCAATGCGATCAGACAGTGCACAGTTAAACTGTATATTCCACTTACTTGGAAGTCGATACCGCAAAGTGAAAGTTATACAAAAAGTGTCAGTGGTAGCTATTGGTGAGCAAAATATTGCCATAAGTGATGGGTAAGAAAATGGCTACATAAATAAAATCAATGTAGACATTAAATTAAAGCAACAGTTTAAGGGACACAATTGTTCACAGTAATCAACATGGCATGAGTCTTTAAAATACAACCTGGTTCGTGGCACATCTTAAAGTGTGGACAGCTGAGATGAGAACAGGATCAGCCAACCAAAACACTAATGGGTTCCACCATGATGGAGCAGCACATGACAAATTCACACAATAACTGCATTAAAATATGACATGAGACAACTCTGGCATTTAAACACATTTAATATATATTATACTCTGGGATAGAGCTGACAGCTAAACAATAACAATATAGGAGTATTAATTTAACATAACATGTTTCAGCTTCTCTTTTCTCTATCTTTGCATACAGGTATTTCATTTTGACTGAATTATAACTTATCTGTCTGCAGTTTCACAATTCACTTCTAAAAATAAAACATCTTTATGTAAAACGACAGGCATCTAGGATCCAAAAATACAGTTCATCCATTGTCACAGACTGGAGTACAGCTCTTTGGCTAGCTTTCAAACACTTTCCTCTGCTCTCATGTGAAGTAGAATCACGAAGAGTTCCAACACCTGTAAACGGTAGAGGCAGAGACTAGTTTCACTGTGTTTTTCAGTTCTAAAATGCAAACAATGGATTATCCTGAGTAACAGGGAATCCAATGTAGTTTCTGGAAAGATACAGTTTTCCAAATGTCATTTTCAAAGCTTTATGCTCTCACAGCCTCAACGAATCAGATCCAAACTCTCTGGGTTTGTGCTTTGCAAACTGTCTGATATCGCTTCATGCTGCGACTGATCATTAGTTAGTCTTTTTAAACATGCTGGTGTTAAAGGCATACTAAAATAAATGACTTGGAACCATACCAAAACAAACCACCTTTTTGAGTTGATTGAGAGATACCAATGACCAATCATATCGAGCTAATTATGGATCCCATTAAAGTCAGAATAGCAAGCAATGTGAAAGTATTGAATCTGTGTGTGAATATTGAAAGTAGGGCTATACCAATTTTTTTTTTACAATCAAGGTTTTTGAATTAAGCTTCCGTCCGTCGTCATATTTTATAAAATCGTCATAAAAAATCATCTAACAAAATCCATAGCATTAAATGATTAGTGTTTTTTATTAAATCATCTTCCCTTGATGAATAGAATAGATAGCAGTGCGTGCAGCAGGAGAGCAGTTATCTGACCGAAGGGAAAATGTTTTTTTTTAAAAGGCTAAACGTCAACAAATGGGGATTGAAGCAGAATATGTCGTCAGTAAAAAACATGCTAACATATTCTTTTTTCAATAAATTATTGGAAATACTTGGATTAGATGAATTGGTAACAATCTTACGCAGCCACCACTAAACTCTGATTCAAAAAATTGTGTAATACTGATAATATTAGTGCAGCCTGATCTGCATCTGCAATTGTGCAGAAATACCAGGTTTAAACACAATGACATGACGTGAAAAAAACAAAAAAAGAAGCTGCGCAGCATTTGAATGTTGATTTAGAATTCAAATGTCAAAGTTATGGAGCTCCAAGCTATTCGGTACAGCCCTAACTGTAAGAGCGTCTTAATCTAAAAAAGGAGCACAATCTAAACGACCAGACTGATGCTTTGTTCATATTTTGCCATCTACAGATCACATCACATGATTATTCTCCACCTCCCAGACATTAGTTTCATTATAATATGAATTGTAACCGGCTGCAGATACTGTAGCTTATTCAGAGAGCATCCCATCAGCCAATCCCTTAAGAAGTGTACCTTTTAAGTAAAATTTGAAAAGAAAGAAAAGAAACTTTTATATTTTGGAAGACAAAAGAGATCAATCAAGAAACCTATACTTTGGAATTAATTTAATTAATATTAAAGTACTGATTACTTTTAGAGTTCAACTCTTTAAAATCTAGGGGAGCAGACATTGGCTTTTTTATCTCCAAAGATGTCCAACACATTTTGACACGTGTGGCTCAGAGTGTACGAAAGTGTCAACGATCAGAAGGAGCCTCTTGGGGATGGTTGCTTATTTGAGTTGACTGAGGAACAACGTGTTGAAAACCAAAGTCAGTGAAAATATGTGCTCCTCTTTGTGCAGATTTGATGCCCTTGTGCAAAGAGGTGTAGCTATCTGTCTGAATGTTAACCTTTACACACCCTGGTGTTGTTCCTGTGCTCAGCAGCGGCCCGAGGCAAGTTGGTTCGATGAACCGAGACAAATGTCTGAGAGGAAGGAAACTAATCTACACACTAATGGTAGTCATTGAAAAATGGTGATTTGTAGTTGACAGGATAGCACATATCAAAAAAAGCTTTAAGCGGCCTCCAATTACTCTGTGCTCTGTTTTCACTGTGACTAAACAAAGCCCAACTTTTTTACGTGTGACATGAATAAATAAAAGAATGAGACCGATCTTCTCTCACAGGAATTGACTGTGTCTCTGCCTTTATGTTTCTGTGTTTACTAAGCCTCGTCTTCACTGTCTGAATTAACTGGCTCCTCTGGCTGGAACAAAGGATTGTGGGCCAGTTTATGCAGATCCTCTGGAGACATCTCGCTCATCTTCCCGTCCATACTGAGCTGCATGGGCTGGATCATATTGTTCCTGCAGGGAGAAATGGTTCAAATGTAACTATGAGTGCATGTGTGATTACAGACTGAGAATTGAAAACTGTGGCAATATTAATGAAAATAAGGTAGTACATGGCACTAAATGCCTCGGATTCTAAGTTCTGTCTACTTATTATTTATTAATTTATAAAAAATAAATACATTTACAAACATTTATTCATATGCAGTAAGGCTTTCTATTTTGAAAGACAACAATTAAAAAATGAATGAAAGCAGAATGCACTGTGGATCTAACCAGTACATGTGGTGTTTTACCAGAGCTTGTGGGAGGACAAATCTGATACAGTCACATTGTGGGGACCCACCTTTATTGGGACAATTGTATCGCCCCAAAACATAAATCATTCCATTTTATGGTGAAGATTAAGGGTACGTCTCCAGGAAATGAATGTAAGTCAATCTAATGTCCCCAAAAGTCATGAAACACGACAGTGTGTGTGTGTGTGTGTGTGTGTGTGTGTGTGTGTGTGTGTGTGTGTGTGTGTGTGTGTGTGTGTCCTGCTTTTATTGACCTTGACAGTTTTTCAAACATGTAGACCAGCTTCATGGCTTCAAGTTCTTTCTGTTCCTCGGTCATTCCCTCCATGGGGTTGGGCTGTTCTTCTTCTACAACTCCTGTTATTGGGTTTATACTGGAGCAGAAAAAGAGAGAGAAATATCAAAAGGACAGAAAACAAAAGCTACTTTTTTCTTTTCTTTAAATAAAGCAGCTGATGTGCATAATTAATACACTTTAATTCACTTGTTTATCTTTCAATAGTTTAGTCCGTGGCCAACAAAGGCTGGGGCCATTAAATGGTGACTCCAGGCTGAGAAAACAGTTAAGAGCCTCGATTACAGAGGCGGCCTTTTGGAGTTGTGCCGAGAAGGTCATGGGTGCAACCTGGAGAGGTAATGGTCTGTTCGGGCTTGGTCCGACCAGGGGGATCCTGGAGCAGCAGACAGGTATCAGGAAGCCTGAAGGACTCTGCAGTCACAGATGCTCCATTATCAGGCTGTCAAACTGTTCAGTTTACCAGGGTAAGCTCTTAATCAGGTTACTGGAAAGGAGATTGTCAAACCTTGCATTCAGGAAGAACAATGTGCATTCAATTCTGGTTCTGAAATATTAGCTATCAGCTTTTTATCCTTTAGAAGAAACTGAAAAGTGGTGACTTGTGGTGCAGAGGGAGCGGAGCCTGAGCTCTGGATTTACCATTCACTTCACCCTACGCACACACCCTACACGTACCGAGGGTGCTTTGGTTAGTGACTATAAGATTGCTGGAGGGGTTATATATCCCATCTAGTCATTAAATACCTTACTTTAGATACTGCAGAAAGACCTGGAAGAGGTCTGAGCTACAGTACTTGGCCTGCTGTCACCAGATCCAGATGAGCAGCAGATGGATGGATCATTGGTTAAACATAAAAACTACAATTAAGTATCCGTCAAGTTCATGAAAGCTACACAACATATTTTTGGAAAAAGGCGCAATCAAACACGACATCAGACAGTGAGTTTATGTGACACAGTGGTGGTACTGACTGGGCCTTGGCCTCTCTGTACTCCTCTGTGTCAGACTCTTCATCCTCAGAGTAGATCCCAGAGTCTCTGCCCCCCCTGAGCAGTCCTCTGGCAGCCAGCAGACCGGCAGCATTACCGTATCCAGTGTACTTAATGAACCTAGAAACTGGATAGAGCATAGAACATCACGTTACTGTTGATATGGCAGTATTTTAACACATTAAATTATCAATTCAACAAGCCTTTGGTTGGAGCCATAACCATAAATCTTTACATCAGCTATCGTAATAGTTCAAGACATACTAGCAAAGATTTATATTAAGACAGATGTTTTTATCGATGAGCATCTTAACAACTGCTCATTTGATGTGAAGAACCTCTTACATTTTTGGATCTCTGGTCTGTGATTAAAATCCCATTGGAATGGGGTTTAAGTCATATTCTGTTTGATCATTTCACCATAGCTAGTTCTTAAACAATGTGAATATAATTGATCAATTGAGATGCTTGATGTCACAGTGAAGCATGGGCTTTAAGTCAGTTATACAAAAATTGCCATGAATTATTGAAAGAAATCAACACATAGACATTTCCCTCACCACTTTCTTTGCAGAGAACAAAGAGGAACTCGGCAGCACAGTCCTTGATGTCAGTGTCAATGTACGTCATAACACGGACTAGTTTGTTCCTCAGAGCACTGCCCACCTCTGGCCTGTTCTTCACATCACGAAGTGGGGGCAGCACCTACACACACACACACACACACACACACACACACACACACACACGGATACCCGAGTCATCAAAACACAATCCTCATAATTCAACTCTTCATCATGGATTCTCTTTTCCTTAGCCTTACCTTTGACCTGAGGAACTTTCTGGTCTCTCGGTGGATTCGGGCACTCTCAGTCAGCAAGGTCAGTGATGGGAGAAGTGTTTCCTTCAGTTTATGTCCCTGGGAGGCAAGAAAACTAAATTAAACATGAAAAATGATTTCATGATGAATATAACTATAATCTGCTGGACCACAATAGTAAAACAAGTCAGTTTCATCAAACATATCCATGTAAAATAAAGAAATTTAATTTTTGATTGTGTGTTATTTGGTGGTAATATAATAGTAATAATTAGACATTTGAACCATGTAAGCACAATATTAATTTAATATTAATGAAATCGTCAAATCCCACTGAAACTAAGTTACAGCTGGCTAGCTAACCTTAGTTTCGTAGCTGTGTGTGGATGTTAGTTGGCTAGCTTGTGATATATAATGTAAAAGTCAAAGCAAAGGTGTATAACTAACAATTGATTTATACTAGACAAGAGCAATGCAAGGCAGGGGAGGCCAACTAGACAACTGTAACCTACGCTAGGTAAGGTTAGCCAGCTAGCTGTTATTACGCAACATCTGGCGTCAGTTAATTGTATTGTTAGCTGATATACAAACAGCAAGCTAGTTACTATGACTGAGCCAATAGTCCAAGATTTTTGGGGAATATTACTATTACAATTTTTTGTAATGCCAATTTGTCTTGAACACATACAAAACAGTATCTGCTGTTTAGAGTATTCAAAAAAGCATAGTGCATACATACAGAACATACAGTCGCGAGTCCACGAGTCCACAAACACAGTGCCTTCAGTAGACTGCCACCAACCAAAAAATTGCACACTGCCCGTCATTGACACACCAGTAGTCTTCATCATCATAGTATAATAAATAAAATGTACAGTAACAAAACAGCCTTTAAACATAGTTAAGATAAAAGGCAGCATTACATGGCTTAGGCTCCAGCTAGCTGGCCACTTGGGATTTTATTGGACAGGGGTACAAAGGAGTTCTTAAGATGGTTAAGCCCGCATTGGGGGAAGTTCACAGTGCAGTTCAGTTTATGATCACCAGTATCATTAATAACAAGGACTTTCTGAAAGTTCTACATAGTACCTTTAAGTACAACGTAAATGTAATTAGTAACTTTCCACCACTGTTTGTCAGGTCCATCGGGCTTTTCTATTGGTGTGCATAGATTATAAGTGTAATAATTAAACAGTCAGCTGCAATTATATACAATCATTAAAAAGTACAACAATAAAAACTCTTTTCACATGAGTACATTGTAACTAGCAACTTGTAGAAACCAGATGGCAAACTGTTATATTGCTACTGTTAAAATCATCCAGTAACATGCAGCTACACCTAGTGACAAAGATTATACTCAGGATAGAAAAAACAGCAGTTGGCTGTGTTCATTTACCTCCCAGAAAATACATCTTTTCTTAATCTTGTTAAATCAAAACTTAAAACCAAGTTTCCTGTAATTAAGGTTATGATCCATGCCTTTTCAGTAATTATTATTGTATTGGAGGTAATGAACCCACATACACAAAAGAGTCTCGTCTTACCCGGTCAAGTGTTTTCTCCATGAATTCCAGCAGCATGCTGACAGCATCCATGTTGACCCCCATGTACTCAACGGAGCCTTGTTGCACTTTGGGTATCAACAGTACATCCAAACAGGGCAGAGGGAGGTTGCCTAGCAAGTTAACAGTGTGGCTGTGAAAAAGAAGAGGAGGGAGTTAGTCATTGCTCATGTAAGAGCAATGACTGTATGGATCGATTAACAGAAAATCAGATGCACAAGTAAAGTGTGTGCTGCCCTACCTGTGGAATTCCTCAGTCCGCTCCTCTCCGTCTGCATGGCTCATCAGACAGTGTCTCAGTATGGCTCCCAGATGTCTGTACTCTGCTGCCTCTTCCTGTACACATAGATGTTACACACACATATTGTTCACATGTTCCGAAGAGAACTTCTATCACTGTAAAATGTTGTCTTTCCAAAACATCTTCCATTTGCTTGTGTGTAACAAGCTGACTCGGGAATTTGTTCTTGCAATGCAGATCATATCTTCCAACAGAGAAGCATAAAGATTTCTGGCATGTTCAACACAACCTTGTTGTTTGGCTGAATTGGCTCAAGAAACAGAAGCTTCAGCAACAGAAGCTGCTATTCCCTTGACTCTGGTTTTGAAATTTGATTTGGTTTTGATTGCCATGAAACTTGTAAAACTGTAAAAACTTTTAATTTCATCTCCAGAGGATAAACAGACTTTGGTGGATCCCCTGAATTTCCAAGGTTTTTACTTATTCAGTGAAATTTCTAAAAATCTACTTGATGGATTGGCACAAAACTTGGTTGAGACATTCATGTCCCCCTCAAGATACATTTCAATGACATTGGTGATCCTCTGAATTTTCATCGAGCTCCATCGGGTCATGGTTTCAAATTGTCCAATGTTTTGGTTTTATGACCAAAAACCTGCAAAACTAATGTCATTCAAATCAGCCACAGCTACAGTTTTTTGTTTTCTCTTGTATAAGTAGCATGTACAGTAATTAAATGTTACTGTAAAAGCCCTGAAAAACTCAGGTGGTGAACTTGCTAACTTGTACTTAGCCTAAGTACAGAGGAAAGGTTGTAGACTCTTAAGTGCAACACACACCGGGCCCCGCATCATGTAAATTATGACTCTGTAAATCGCTTCTGGTGTGTGTTTTACAGACAGAAGATACAGTAGCCTGGATGTACCAAAATTACTGCTTTTCTGGAGAGTCGATGCACGGCAAAGCTAAAATAAGACAGTGGCGTATCCTGAAGAGTTGATACAGAGAGTAAACAACATAAATGAGTCATTCCGTTTTAACATACGGTAAGTGGATTTTGGATGATCGTTATATTCAATGACTTTTGACAACACTATTCACAATTATTAGTACAACATTGATTACAACAAGCCAAACTATACTAAGAAAAAACAAACCCCCCCCAACATTCTTCATTACCTCGTCGACCTTGCGCCTGGTTGTGTCAAATGTGATATTGAACAGTATTTTCAGTATTTCCATGGCTAGTTCTGTCTGCTGCCGGCTCAGAGGGGGCAGTTGTTCAGGTGGGACGTCCTCTAACCCTGCCCTGGCCGTCTCCAATGTATCCGGCCAACACACACCCAGTGTGGCATCCAACTGGTTGCCTAGGACACACACAGGACAGGAAGTTATCAATAAACGCTCTTTAACTCAGTCAATTTGTACCTTCTTGTCAATGCTTGTCTACTTGTGTTTGATTATTTTTCGCATGTCGTGTTATAGATCTATCATGAGTTGTTGGACTTCAGATCATCATAGGTGTTACAGACCATTCGTGACCAGGAAGGTGAGTTGCCTCTCAGCATTGGTTACCATGGAGACTAGAAACCTAGAGAGCAGACATTGATTTCTCAGCTCAGCAGTTACACTTGTCACACAGGAAATGGGTTACCTAGCAGACTGAGGCCATGAAGCTCCTGAACCAGCTGCGCCCTGACGTCCATTCTCAGGGCCGTCAGCAGGAAGGTGATGCGCAGGTCAAAGAAACGCACCTGGACAGAGAGAAGATGCATGGAGACTTGTACACTCTATCTGCTAATTCCTCTTCAGAACTTTACAGGATATCAAACCTCAATACTTTTTTGTAATTTGTAATTTAGTATGTGTTGCATCGAAAACTATCGAGTACAAAAGCAACACTGGATGCTTGGTCAGTCTGTATTTCCAGTTATTCTTTGAGTAGATATTTCCTGCCTTACAGACTTAAGTGACTATATTTTTTGAGGCAAAATTTTGAGAAGTTTGGCAGATGTTCTTCAATGAAGGAAAAGGTTTGAAAAAAAAAAAAAAACACAAAAAAACATGACCATGTCCTTCCACTGTAATATATCAAAAACTTATTTTTTGGTATTTGAACCTGTGCTGAAAAGTGCAACCCAAGAATTATGTTCATATTTAACTAATTTGCAATTACATATGCAGTTTTTATGGTTATGTTTAGGCTAATCAAACAAATAAACAATAAAAAATAAAAATAAACATCGTAAAACTTAAGACTGAGACAGGACCAGGCAGCAACCTCTGGTTCTGAAAAGTGAAGCCAATACTGAAGTGTCTTAAACCTACATTCTTTCCAATAGCCGTCAGGGGGAAACTCCTCTGGTTGCAAAAAGAATATTGCATAGACGTCTATGAAAAAATGACCCTACTTCTCACCTGATACATTAGTAAACATTGTAAACATGAGTTTATGATCTCATTTAGAAAATTATGGTCCAATTAGAGTAAAATAGACCATAAAGCAGGGTATGCTTTAGGGCGGGCTTACTGGGATTGACAGATCTCCACCACAGCCGTATTTCTACGTCACTCCTCCGCAGTCCAAATATGGTCACTTACCTTCACTGGTTGCAAAAAAACAAGATGGCTACGACCAAAATGCAGAACTCAGGGCTTCAAAACCAATGGGTGACGTTACGACGACTACGCCCACTTCTTATTTGCAGTTTATGGACATGACGTGTTTGCTTATTCAACATGTCTCCGACCTGCAATCTTCCCCCCTAACCTTTGTCAGGTTAACTCTCACACTACTAATTAGACTCCCACATTAAAACATCGGTCTAACTGATGTCCATACCTCATGGATCCAGGTGGGATCATGGCACTGCTTCAGCCTCTCTGCCATTCCCTTTATCAGCTGTAAATCTGCTGCTACCGCCTGCCATCCATCCATCCATCCAAAGATACATTTTAGAAAATTAGTACCAACCAAATTACATTTCATAATCTGAGGAATTCATGTCAACGTAGGTATGATGAGACACACAGCAACCTGACCTGTCCTGTCTCGTTGTGTAGCAGGATGTTAGAGATGGACTTGAGGGACTCAACAATCACTTCCTGGTCAGAGTTCTCTGAAGGAGGGGAGGCTTCCTTCACCTCCTCGCTGGGTACCTCTGCTGCCGCTTCCCCCTCTCCTTCCTCACCCTCAACTAAGAAGAGAGAGAATGGCAAAGTCAAGCAACACATCCAACCTTTATGTAGACCGCTTTTAGGGTAAAAGGTCTCTATTTCAACTCATTTAGATCTTTCTGCCGCACTGTCATGACCGTAAATGTTGTCTAGAATCTTGTCTTGTGTAACACACCCTGTTTAAAATGAATAAGTGAATTTGAAATCCCCCAAGAGTTTGCATTAGGAGATTCCTTTGAATCAGCACCCACTTAGTCAAGAACAGATGGACAATAGACAAACAACAAAAACAATACGAAAGATATCAAATAATAATTCTGGTTTAATGCAATTGAGGCCTTGTTTTTTCTAGTTTTGTCTATAATTCATCAGTAATAATAAGAGTGTACACGTATCAAAGTAATCACTCACATCTGGAAATAATATGGTCAGTCAACATGTTCACAATGGCAAGCAGTCTGACAGTCACACAGGTTGGAAACAAGCCAACAGTTTATCAAATTATAAACATTTGATTTGAAATAATAATCCCTCATTGAACAGGAAAACAGAGAGCAGGTACAGTAGTTCAAAGTTGAATCAGGAAGTGGGTCAGTATACAATGATGAACGTTTACAGCATGGTTTGGATGATCATTTTACTGACTTCTTGTTTTCGATGTCACCATGTTCCCAGATCTCTGCGATTATTATGGTGAGTACACTGCTATTATTTCTGATCGAAAGATGGCAAAAACTACAAAATGAATGATGGCTGCTTTCTATTTAGGTGAACTGCATCCAGGTCCCTGGTAGTGTTGGCCCTCTGGAATTGCTTCCTGTGACAGGTAAATGGACTTGTATAGTGCCTTTCTAGTACACTACACACTACATGCCATTCACCTGTTCATATACTGTTGGCAGGGGCTACCATGCAAGGTGCCACCTGTAATCACTCACACCCATGGCACATTTGGGGTTAAGTATCTTGCCCAAGAACATATCGACATGGACTGGAGGAGACGGGGATCGAACTGCCGATCTTCTGATTAAGAGAAGACCTGCTCTACCTTTTGAGCCACAGGTCCCCCGCAACGAAATGGAACACAGACATCTGTCATGTTACTACAGGCTCCAAAGTGAAAGCCACATGTTGACACAACAGCAGCAGTTTCACTCCATCATCTGTGTACACAGGATGGGTTCAGGGACAGTAATGAGTGTAGGTCACCTGAGTTTTAGCTGCGCTCAGAACCCAACACGCAATCACTTCAGTTACAAGCAACTGGGAGAAAATAAGTTTTTTCCTGCAATGATAAATGTCTGCTGTATGCTGAATTGAGGACACGCGATTTGAACTGAGAACATTGACTTTAAATGTTATAACTGAAATTCAGAAGTTACAATTTGCAAGACTGTACTGAAATTCAAACAACACTTCAATTAGGATTGCAATTTAGAATTCATGCACTGCAAATATAATCTCTGCAAACAGGTCTAAATTTGTTTCTATGGAGCTTTGAAAAGACAATGCAAACGAAAAGGATTGGTGCATTAATGTGATTCTTTTGCTCCTTTACGTGTCATGGAATTAAGGGGTTTCCTGGGAGAAACCACAAAACCGGAGCACCAGGACAGAAGCATTTGAATCTAAAACCCTGGAGAAACCTGGGAGAGTTGGCAGGAATTACCTTGGCCCTCCAGCGGCTGGCTGTGGGCAGGTGTGGCAGCAATGCCGGCGTAGCGGGCGAGAGTGGACATGGCAGAGTGGCTGATGAAGGGCTCCAGGCAATATTTGTCTCTGGACAGGATTCGAACCGTTTCTAGACAGGCCAGCTGACAGGAAGGCTGCAGCTCTCCGTTCAGGAAACCGAGGACCAATCCACCCAGAAGCTGAATCACGCAACAAAAGAAAAGATTTACATCTCGTAGGTAGACATAAATAAACTCATTTGGAAGTTACTTAATTATTGAAAGTGAAGTAGAGATGTGCCGATACCGAGTACCAATACCAGTGTGACTACTATTTATTTATATATATATATATATATATACATATATATATATATATATATATATATTTATATATTTCACCACCACCCCGAACAATAACCGTCCCATAACTGTAAAAAATTCTAAACGTTACCCTTCTACCTTGTTGTAGTCATCTATGTTCGTTATTTTCATAAAAACAGAAAATTAAAATGATTAGGAAATAAACGTATTTTAAATGTATAAAGAAACAAATCTAAGCATTAGTATTTTTAATGATGTATTATAAGCTGCTTAGAGCTAGTGTTAGGAAGTTAAACAAGTCATCATTCCCTCTGTAATATCTATTCTATATTGCTGTGAAAACATCCCCTTCAAACAACTCTATTTATTCAAGTTTCTCACCAAAAGAAACCATTTTACAAGATTACATTTGAACATATTATGATCACATTCTAATTTACCTTCCATGAACGCATAATAATGTAACTCAATGCAACCTCCTTACGTTAGCAGTTAGCTCCATTCTTTAGCAAAGCAGGACTCTGCTGCCCACCGGCTGCTAACAGCTAAGAGCTAACAGCTAACATCAACTAGCTCTCCTCCTGCTGGTTTCAACACAGATTAGTTGTTCAATATGTAGCAATATCAGAAAAATAAATAGGGTGTTCAAGTGTTGTACTAGTTTGCACATGTGCAGAACCAATGAGGCAAGATGTGACACGTGTTCTTGTTGATCTTGTGTAGCGTAAATGAGCTGATAAATGATATGATAACGTGATATCAGATCGGTGAATAGACTCGGACACTCGGTGATACCCGATCCAGCATTATGGGCTGTAGCAGAGGTGTTTCTGACACTGGTATCGCTGTCAGAAAAACTCTGCAGTAGAGGGGAAATTGAAACCTTTTCAAAGTCGCTTACGTCTTCTGGCTGATGTAGTGAAAAGATGCCGGCAGCTGAAAGTGGCACTGATAAACACGTCTGCCAAGCTGTCTTGCATAATAACTCCCTACAGTCTGTGTGCAGGTGTATGCTCAATGTGTGCACATGTCTTTTGGACAACGAAGGCACACAATGGCACATCAACTGCACTTGAACTGTTTTTGCCTCTAGACTCAGCCACTATTTTTATCCTATGCAGTCTACCAGACTTTCTCTAATTAGAGGCACCTACAGTCCAACCAGAGGGCTCCACCCACTCCCAGAGGAGAGCATTGGGATCAGGTGTGGGGAGAGACACACCTGGACTGATCTCATCAGGGAGGTGAACAAAGGACAATTGGGGAAGCTGATTTTGTGGCACATGCTGAGAGAGGAGCTGAGTCTCTTCTCCTCAAGAGCTCCAGGGTGTTGGATATATAGTTGAAACCGATGAGTCGGCTAGCGGCCCGGCTGAGATACTTTTGATTTTTTTCTAGTTTTTTAGGCTCTTGACTGAGCTAGATTTTCTCTTTTCTTTGTGTGTTTGCTTAATTAAAGACCCTGGGAAATGCTGATCTGACTCTGTCTTTGATTGCTGTGCTGCCAATACTTTCCTTGTTCTCCGTGCAATCCTGTTACACTACCTATTTGTCTCTTCTTTCACAACAACTATCAGGGGAGTTTGCTTCCACCCTGATTCTCTTCTCCTGTATCGGTCCCTAAGGTCTGACTCCTTCATCTACTCCTTCTATCCAGCTCCCTTGACTTAATGTTTACAGTATAAAAGGGCCAACGTATAAAACACATATGTTGAGAAAAGATTAGCTTGAACTGACTGACTGACTTATGTATTTAATATATTACACAATCCTCAGGATGAACCTAAAGGAGTGCTCTAAACCATCATTATCACAGACTGAATCATTATTGTTGGAACTTTTGTGACTTTCCTCACTGGTGACTGAATTTGCCACTTACGTTACTTCCTCGCTTATATAAAGACCACAGAATCCAGCTGTTGAGCATTTAACCTTAGAAACCGTGCTTATATTATTGGCCTTTTATGCAACATTCAAACTGTTCTACGGAAGCCCAGAATGGCCGTGCTAGCAATTATCTTTTTAATGCCATTATCGCGAGAAAACTAGCTTTGTTAGTTCGATATAACAACATAATCAGCTTGTTATCTTGAGAAAGCAAAAGGTTGTTTAACTTAAAATGTTTATTAGAGATCAGGAGTACAGTGCCAGCATGCAGGGATGACTGCAGTCAAGCCGTCACTCGTATCGCCGTGGTCGAATCAGCTGACGCTAAAGTTGTAGTGCATCCATACTGACTTTTATGGTAAATGCATTCAATGGGCCCAGATCGAACTGACCACAGACTTTACAGGAGTCTGTTTATAGCTAAAATAACATAAAAAGACGGTCTACATAAAGTCTATGGCGCTGACAGCTGGCGATGGACTCAAAGTTAGCGGAAGAATACATGTGTGACTAGATTTGGTTTTCAAAATAAGGTGTTAAAGGGTATATACAAAATTATATATAAAATAAATAAGATTAATTGGATAATATGAACAAGAAGTATAAAACATGTTACCTGTGTCCCTTATAAAATTAAAATACCAGTAAATTGTGAGGGAAATATCTTTAATCTTTTATCTTTATCGGCGGTTTGATCCCCAGCTGCGCTAGTCCATGTCAATGTGTCCTTGGACAAGAGACTTAACCCCAAATATGTCCCGTAGCTGTGATTACAGTGTGTGAATGTTGTAGGAATGTTAGCTACTCCTGATGGGCAGGTGGCACCTTAGCCACTGTCATCAGTGTATGAATGGATGTGAATGGGTGAATGATGTCATGTAGTGTTAAAGAGCTTTGAGTGGTCGGATGACTAGAAAAGTGCTATACAAAATATATGTACAAAATGTACCATATTTTGAATATTGGCTTTATGAACACCGTATTTTGAAAACCGTACATAATCACACGTGTATCCTTTTGCTAATCTCTCTAAAAAGATTCTGCGCTCAAATGTAGAATCTGTACGCAACAGGACAAGGTTTTGGGACCTTAAGGGACCTGGTTTCCTTTTGTTGACCAATCACGTTGAAGCAGGCTTCGGCAGGTCATTGGCTCAGTCCCAATGTCCCCCCTAAGGCCTCAAACCCTGAACCCTCAGGGACTCACTGACGTCACCTGTTAAACGGTTCAGTGTGAGAGACTTTAAAGCTTGAAATGGTGTAAATACAAATGGGACAGCACTTTGCTGCAACATATCACGTTACCATGACAATGTCAAAAAAATATTGTGTACAATCATATTTGTAATTTATTTTATACTTTTTACTCCCTGATCTGAACGTCTTTCAGGTTCTTTCCTCACGAGATGAGACGTCATTTCAAATAATCTATTTACTCGTTTTTGTCAAAACAGCTTCAATAACAAAACAAAATGTTTGATGAATAAATCTGTGGAATATATATATATATATAGTCTGCTTGCATTCCTCTGATTTCATGTGTTTTTATGTTCCATCTTTAATCCACGTGCCGTCCTCTTTGTTTACCTTTTTTTTTGTCTCCATGCTTCCATTGGTAACTGCATGTTTAACGTCACATGGCTATGAATTGTGGGTAATTCCCTTGAGCAAAGTCTGCATCTAATGCTGACTTATGTAAAGGGTTCATAAAGGGCTAAAAATATCTGCCAGAGACTCAAACACTGGGTGGTTTGACAGAGGGACAGAACTAAACCCTCACGGACTTTACGGGAGTGTGCCTCAAAGTCTGTGAGTCAATGAGGGCGGAGCTTGGGATTGGGCCTTTGTGGAGAGCAAAAGAGGTGGAAGGCATTACATGAAATGCAATCTGGGAACCCGCCAGCTATCATCTGACGATGATTTAGCTTTTTACTGGTTTTAAAAATTTGCTTATACTCGGGCTACTTGTGAAACAACCCGGTCAGACACGACGTCTCTCAACTCCAACTCCAGTCTTGCATTTAAAGTTGCTAATTGCACTATAAAGGTTGGAGGAAGCTATGGCCCGAATATCCACTGGAATATAGCCCCTCGTCCCCAGAGGCTTATCTGTTGTCAAACCAAAAGCCGGTGGGATCCGAGATTGTCTTTCCGCTAAGTCCGTCGCTAGCTGTCAGCTCCATGGAGACTGTTTAAACGTTAACATTCTAAATGTGTCCCAATATATTTCCTGTTGTAAGTGTATGTGAAGGACTTCAGCTGACAAGAAGTAAGCATGGACCCAAACTGTGGCATCGCCAGCTCAATCTGGGCCGATTGGATGCATCTGTCTGGCTGGCGCTGTACTCCTGAACTCTGATCAACATTAAAAGTAATAAGAGGAAACAACCTTTGGTTTTCCCGAGATCTCAAGATAACAAAAGGTCGCTTTTTAATTAATGTCCGCTCCGTTTTTCCTTCGCAGTAGCATACCTGCAAATATGGCCACCATTGATGTTTATTGATCTAGCTTATGCTTTGCAGTCCTCCCCCTCACTACGGCATGCGGTTTCTTCCTTCGAGGACAGAGGATCTAAAAGTACGACTTGGCTTTTCTTTCGTTGTGGCAACGGAAATCTGAGAGCATTAAACATCTCCGTCTTTATGGTCCTCAGACCACAGTCCGCTGTTATCAGCCGGCGAAAAACAGGATCTTTGCGGTAGTTTGAATAAAAAGAAGGTTACAAACGTTGCAGTTCAACAACAGTTGCGTCCTCACTGACGTCTTAATGTCTCTTATGGGGAGAAATATGAATATTATTATGGGGAATTAGCCAAAATGTTGAATTAAACCAGAATTTATGCCTTGCAGTTGTATCCGTCCAGCAACCAGTCAAGTTGCAGTTCACATCCATGTCTGTCCAAAATGTCATCACTTCATCATCAAACATGATGCCTCTGGCCACAGCTGTCCCCCATACAGAGGCAGAGAAACACTCTGTGGGCTCTATTTTTATAAAGGAAGAAGCATAACACAATGCTCATTGCTTATTCATTCATTTCGTAACTTCCCTTCCTAAAGCACTGGGCATGCACTCGTGTGTGCATTTACATGTGTTCTTTTACTGGTGACTTCTGTATTAATATAGATGTCTGATCTAGATCCCACACATTTTAAGACTTAAAAAAGAAATACAGTACAAGCTTGACATGTGACATGTTGAAGTCTGTCTTTACTGTGGCACAGACGTCCTGAGTCAGCAAATGACTTAAGGGTTCTCTGTTTGATATCCAGAGCATTAATACAGCATCACACTATTGTCTATTGGAAGATGTAGTGGAGTAATGTCTATCTAGACATAGAATAAGGTTTCTCTCCCTCTGTGTGTGAAGTTATATGAGCTTCTCCTTGCTTTGTTGAAATGCCCAGGCCGGCCATGCTCGCCTTTTAGTGCATGTTTGTCCCTGTTAGCGTACCCCACTAGCTAGCTGCGCTCATACAGCGGTTACCGCTGATAACGGCGCTCCGACCGAAGGTGTTGGCGTGGAGGTGTAGCTGCCACCCTCGGGTTCCGCCTCAGGTCAACATTGTTGCCCTTGTTCGCACTGTTGGCTGCAAGCTGGCGGCTCAGCCTTCGCCATGTTAAGAGCCTATGAGGGGCAGCAGATATTCTCTGTACCTTTAAGGAATCTTCAAGAGAACCGTATCTTAAGTGTAGAGATTATTTACATTGACTACCAGTCAATGAGCAGCACTCAGCTTTTGGATGGAATACCTCTCTGTCCCGCTCATCCTCCTTGCTGAATGCAAAGCAGTGGTTCATCTGGAGGAAGAAAAAGCAAAGGGTGCAAATAAAGGTGTGAGGCAAAGAAGGAGAGCCCAAACAGAAAAGAAGAAGAAGAAGAAGAAGAAGAAGAAGAAGAAGAAGAAGAAGAAGAAGAAGACAGTAAGGATGGGGGAAGAGGGAGAAGAAAGAGAAAACATCATCCAGTAAATGTTGAAGATGTGACCACAAAGAAAGAGAGCACAGACAAGCTGGTACGTCTAACGGTAAAGGCAACTGGACACAGTAACAATTGGCCTCAATGGATTTCCACTGGAATATAATACACTGAAAGCACAACATTCACATATCATCGCCTTATAAAGTCCATTTTACACATCCAGCAGACACAGAGCAACATGAGCCTTCATTGGGAGTTGTGTTTGTGTCCACCTGATGAATGTGAGTCTAATAGTCACTCTCCTTTAGCTCTATCTTTGGTTTCCACCAACTCCTGAGGGAAATAGCCGTCTCTTTATCTGCTCAGTGCTCTAACTGTCGGTAGTGAACAGGGCTTCATCATAAAACATCTGGCTGCTGTTGGTGCTGCTGCAAACAAGGCTGTTGACTGCAGAGTTTAAGGGCTGAAGAACATTGAGCTAAAAGAGGCTAAAAAGGGGGAGTGCAGAGTTAGAGATAATTCTCCGTATGTGTTCATTTGATCCGTTGATGAAGGAGGTATGAAGCACTATCCTGTGGTGGGCTGAGAGCCTCCATGGAATCCATGACAACCAGGAAACGTACAAACTTGTCCGCAGTACCCTGCTTATACTGTACCTCTTGCCAACAGAACGCCATATGTAAACACATTCAAAATATCAGCTAATTTAAACATACAACTCATTTTGATCTCACTTCTCTGTTTTCAAGACCATGAAATAAAAGTTCTTGTCGATTGCATTGCTCAGCAGGTTTTGAAAAAGAAAAGAAAAAGCAGGAAAGAAAGAACAATTTGTTGTCATGTCCCTTCTACGGTTATGTTTTCCTTGTTTTCAGCTCTTATTTTCTGTTGGTATCAACTACCTTTGTCTCTTCTTTCAGATACTTTATTTCCTGCCCTTGTTTCCCAGTGGTCTGACAGTCTGCCCCGCCCGGGTTGTTTTCACCGGTCCCTGTTGTCTGGGCCAGTTCATCTTTTCTGTGTTTGTGAACATTGCAGCCTTTCTGTCTCGCTGTTTTTCAGACCAATCTCCAGTACTTTGGCTTACATCTGGTCCTAGCGGTTTTTGGATACATGTGTCTGTTTCTAGACTGCCAAACCCTTTCTATTAAGTAAAGAAAAATAAGTAAATCGAAGCCAGCGAGCACCAAGGCCCCCGCTATGCAGGAATGCACCCGGTGAGGGCCAGCCAGCGCCGGGGAGAATTCCCACGAGTGGCCCCTCCCGTAGGACGGTCTCACTGGACCGGGCAGATTGCGTGGATCCCACCGCTTGAGAAGTGTAAAAATATTTTCGGCTCATTATCCCACTGGGGTTTATCCCTCCCTAAAGTTTTCTAATCTAATCTGATCTTTATCCTGTGGCGGTTGTAACTAACAATGGGAAACACTAATTGTCTTTTATTACCAATAATCCCTTGCATTGCAAGTGTTGTCAACCATTCTTAATAAGTCGTCCCCAATACGAAGCAAAGCTTAATCAAAGAGTCTCTATCCAGAGCTATAGCATCCAGGACTAGTTCCTTCAGGAGCCTGCAGCCAGAATGAATGACTTGTGCATTCACTCAATGTCTATTTTATTTTCTAGTTTACCTTCTGCTGTCAGGACTGGTTCCTACCAATTAAGAACTCATTTGGACACATTAACGGCGTTCTTGTAAAGAAAAGGGAACTCACAGCAGGCTGAATGAAGCAGAGCCGCCTGCCGGCATCCTGAGACGGGTATTTAACCCATACTTCCGAACCAGAGTCCCCTGCAGCACTAAGCTCCTCATCTCTTAAGGGCTTTAGAAGAGCAGGATTTGACCGGGGGCCGTAGGAGACTGTATTTCTGTATCGGAGAATCTAATCCAATTGCCTTCAGGATCAACTCCCACACGAGGCTGAGAGGAGCAACCAGCATGCTCACCTCGAGCAACAGCAGACAGCGTGCTGAGGAGGTCAGGTGGCATTTACACAAGTCAAGACTGAGAGCTCTATTTCTGTGAAGATCACAGTGAAGTGCACCTTTCCCAAACACACGTTATCCTCAGAGGACACTTCTTGTGGTCTGGGAGGTGCACAGAGGTGCGGCCAATTTACCTATTATGTAATTATTAATTCATAGCTCCGGGCGACGCTTGTTTAAAAGGAAAGAACACGCAGAGCTGTTGCCCCGGTTACCAGTACCAGTGATGGAAACACCAGGGGAGGACTGGCAGGAGCCGACGGTCCTGATGGAGTTATTAGAGAGAGACATTTTATTTGATTACAAATGTTCACTATATGAACTGTTTCCAAACACCCGTTGATCCACACTGCAGCAGAAACTGTAGTAGAATCTATCAAAAAGGTTTGATAGGTAATCCAGATTACAGGGCTGGTCATCAGATGGCATTAATGCCATAATCAAAATACAACTTTTTTCCATTATCCATTATCTGTAACTGCTAATTGTATTCAGAGTCCATCTCAGCTGACATTGGGTGAAGGCGGGGTTCCTGACTATCACAGGGCCGACACATAGAGACAGACTCCACACAGAAGGGCCGGCCAACGAGTCAAACTCGGGCCCCTCTCGCTGTGAGGCAACAGTGCTAACTACTACACCACCCACACAACTAAGAAACATGACTTCCAGAATTATTTCAGTTTAACGAGTGTCTGTGTTAACTGGGTATCTGTGTATAGCAGGGTCGTCCTTCAATCAGAAGATCGGCGGTTTGATCCCCGGCCCCGCTAGTCCACGTCGATGTGTCTTTGGGCCCCGATTTCCCCCCTCAGACTGTTCTTGCGGTGTATGAATGGGTATGAATGTTAGTTAGTCCTGATGGGCAGGTGGCACCTTGCATGGTAGCCTCTGTCATCAGTGTATGAATGGGTGAATGATGACAAGTAGTGTTAGACAGCTTTGAGTGGTCAGAAGACTAGAAAAGATCTATACAAGTACAGTCCATTACTATTTAAATTACTACGAACAACCACGGACGCATTCTGCTGAAAGTCAGCAGTTAACACGGCCACTCGTTAAACTGAAACACCTGTCATGTCTGAGTTCTGTAGAAATTGAGTCCGCTGTTGGAATATCGATTCTGAAAACCGAACATGAAACCTTTTGATGCTGGTGACAGTTTGAAATCGGTGTTCAAAGCTAACTCGTCTGGTTGGTTGGGACAAATCTCCACTTCCGTTGCCAACATGTGTGCGCATATTTTAGATGAAGAGGGCTTTAAGGGCTAAAAGGGCTGCGCAAAGTTCTGTTTTATTGCTTTATAATTTGACTTTTCATTTGTAAGAGGAATAATGTTTTCTTTCAAAAGTTACTTATTATTTAAGGTGAAAACTATTTCAGGTTTGAAGGTTCATTGTATGATTGTCTGACTGCTCGTGGGCCGGCATCCTTTACTTTATCCTATACTGCTCATAAAAAGGAACTTCTTGGAAACTATTTTGACCAGACTTTATCCATCTTAGTTTTGAGTGTGTGTCTGTGTGAGAGTGAGAGTGTGTGTGAGTGTGTGTGAGAGTGAGAGTGTGTGTGAGAGTGAGAGTGTGTGAGTGTGTGAGAGGGTGAGAGTGTGTGTGAGAGTGAGAGTGTGTGTCTGTGTGAGTGTGTGTGTGAGAGTGAGAGTGTGTGTGTGTGTCTGTGTGTGGGGAATTGAGGCTCCATGTGGGGCAGACTCTGGCTGGTAAGTCCCAGTGGTTTGGACATCCGTACTTTGGGCCCTAAAACGTTGTCTCCCTATCAGAAGGGTCCCCTCCTGTTTTGAGCCTCCAGTCACTTCAAAGGACAGACGTTTTAACATTGAGATTGGTTCTGTTTGACCCGTAGACTGCACATAAGAAGTGGACCTAGTTATGAAACCTTGAGTTCGGCGATTCTGCCGTCGCCATCATGGAAGGCGGCCGTCGCCATGTTGAGTAGTGACGTAGAGATGTCGTATATGGCTCTGGTAGCGGCAGCATCCTGTCAATCACAGTAGCCCCTCCCTAAAGCAGACCCTGCTTTGTGGTCTATTTGACTCTAAATGGACCATAATTTACTAAATGAACATCATGCTGTATCGAAGAAGACTTGAAACTAGAGATTGAGACCATAAACTCATGTTTACAATGTTTACTGAGGGAATAAATCAAGAGAGAAGTAGAGTCATTTTCTCATAGACTTCTATACAACGAACACTAGAGAGAATGCAGTTTTCACATCGGCAGAACCGGAGGTTGCCGCCTGGTTGGTACCAGTTATGACATCATAGAAAAATGAACAGGCTAGGTTGGCTTTGTTGCTCAGTCTTTATGGGCCAAGTGTAAAATCACTCCCATCAAAACACTGAGGAAGTAGTAAATTTGAGTGTAGTTTTACTTCGTTCAACATTAACAATCTTAAACAGGCAGCATTTGTATTTAAATACTCAAACAAGTCCAACACACACTCTGAGATATCCGTGTCTTCAAACCAGAAACGAGGAGTGTGCACATCTCAAACATATGTGCACAGGCTGTTTTTTTTACAACAGTTTCTTCAAATCAGAATCAAACAATTTTACCGCAGCTCCGATTGATATTATTAATAAATAGATATGTATAACAGATAGCTATTTCATATTTTATTTACATTAAAAGCTGCACTTGTTTTTGTGTGAACAATGTACCTAATGTGTATGTGTAATGTGTGGCCTTGCTGTCAGTGGCACAGCGTGCAGCTCCCTCTGGGCCTCTCTTAGCTCGCGGTCTGATGTTGGACCTCATCACGTGGACACAAACAGAACTCCTAAAGAATGCTGCTGCTGCTCTGCTCCGATAGCATTGTGACGCGTTTACAGCTTGTTCTGCTGCCCCCCACTGGCCAAATAATGAATACAAGTGGTTTGGTGTCTCTACGAGGAATTCTTAAAAATATTATTTCAACCAGTTTAAAATCTTCAGTGTAATTGTGTGAATAATCTTTTGAAATGTACACATTGTGTCACATTGTGTCACATTTGACTGTGTCACAATATTTGCTAATTGTTAAGCCAACAGATATTTTTATTAAATTAAATTTGATGCGATGAAGACCTGAGGACGTCTCTGGATGTTGATGCTAAATGTCCAGAGCCTCCCCTCGCGAGCAGAGCGCGAGCAGCAGCATCCACGGTGCAGCTCTTCTGTTGAACAGCGGGGATGACGTCACGTTTACCTCCGTGTTGTAGCTCTGGAGAGCCCTGAGAGCAGCGTCCTGCTCCCCCGTCTCCATCTGCTCTATGATGCCTTTTAAATCCATTTTCACCGCCATCAAGCGAGCTGCAGCTTCCTCCTGAGTCCCGAGTCCACCGTCACAGCAGGACCTTGTGTGTGAGTGAGTGTGTGTGTGAGTGTGTGTGTTACTCAGGTTGTATATTCACGCTACAGTTTGGCTCCACCCACAGATGACCGCGTCATGCACGATGTCTAGATCCCGATGACCCGGCGAGAAGCGATTAACGGACAGGATTAGTGCGAGCCAAGTGCTGCGTTCAGGTGTCCCAAGGAAAGACGGGGAAACTGATAAATGGAGAAATGTTGGAAATGTAGTTCATTCAATTCAATGTAATTCAATTTAATTCAATTTAATTCAATTTAATTCAATTTAATTCAATTTAATTCAATTTATTTTGTATAGCCTAAAATCACAAATTACAACTTTGCCTCAGAGGGCTTTACAATCTGTACACATATGACATCCTCTGTCCCTGGACCTCTCATTGACTCAGGAAAAACTCCCCCAAAAAAACTTTAACGGGGAGAAAAAGGGAAGAAACCTTAGGGAGAGCAACAGAGGAGGATCCTCTATCAGGAAGGACAGAAGTACAATAGATGTCATGTGTACAGAATGAACAGCATAACAGAGTTACAACACATTCAATGAATATGACAGAAATGATTTATGTAGTGAGAGTAGTAGCGTGATGAAAAAGTTACATCTACCAGAAATAACAGCAACAGTGGATATATTAGAATAATAATGATAATAAAAGCAGTAATGGTATTGACCATACTAATAGCAATGCAACTAATAATCATAATGATAGTAGCAGTAGGTTTCGGGCAGGACCAGGGTCCAGATAGAACCAGGACCACGGTCCAGATATAAGGTCCAGGGTCCAGATAAAACCACGATCCATGTAAACCTGTGAGGAGAGAAAGCACAGAGAGAAGGAGCAGAGTTAGTAATGTGCATTGATGGGACATGAACTCATCTTAGCTTTCGGATGGTAGGCCTGCTCCAATTTACGAATGTGAATTTATTAAGGTATTTCTATGATCATGATAATTATATGGAAACCCCTCTTGACTGCCCATGTAGAGATAAGACCAAAAGTTTTTATATGTTTAAAATACTTTTTGTCATGTCTACAAATTTACAATGGCCGTTTCTACTGACCGTGTAAAATATAATTTTAATACATTTTCACATTAGTGATGGCTTTAAGCACATATGTGTTAACTATACTTCATCTGGAAGCATCTCAAACTGAATATATATGTTTGTAAATGGCTCGTGACACCAATTACTATCCTTATATTTATTGATGATAATTCATTTCTTTTTAAAATATTTCTTTATTACTGTATTAATGTTCTTCCATCTCTTCTGTGTACATGTCATCGCCTCTTATTACAACCTCAGTGGCTCTTCTGAAATCAAAGGAAGCTCCCCACTGTCTCTCCCTGGAGGGAAATAAATCACGTCTTGCATGTTATTCACCTCATATAATTATTTTCCATATAACATTAAATATATTGTTCAAGAGTTTGTGCCTCTTGTAGAAAAATGTTTCCCTAATGCATACATTTACTAAAATCAGTCCTCATTCCCCAAATCCAAGTAATGCCTCTCTCAAAGTTGAGACTTTTTCCACTTCGCTTCATGTAGTTTTTACAGCAGACATTTAAACATGTCACACAGAGGGGAAGCACAGGTCCATGGCGCTTCTTGAGCTTCAGGTATTCTCACTGACAGCCTACGTCACACGAAGAGGAACCTTTTGTTTGGATGACGACACAAACCTCTCAAAGGATGGCCTCATTAGGGCATCAGATACCAACAGAAGTCAGCCTCACACTGGTCCCCTCGACTAAACAGCCAATGGAATTTGTCCATTGGATTCTGGTTTATTGCTGAAAATACATGAACGTTTATGATACTTACAAGTTTTGTACAGCAAGATCATCTTCACAAACGAACACCATACCTTATTTTAGGCATCGAAACAAAACCCATTCCAAAGACCCGTTATCTTTGAGGGAACCGGAAGTGCAAAACACGGCTGACTCGTTTCTGGGCTTCAGGACTCATTCCTGCAGCTATTGATGCAAAATGATGTCAGTTTATCGACTCAATAAACCCTTTTTATAGGTTTGACTAACAACATTGCTGTGCTCTATTCAAGCCTTAGTAACAGGTGGGCTTCTGCATGGTGTTGGTCAGAAATGACGATGGCGCGACACCAGGATTTATTATTGGAGTAGTTGATCTATTTATTCTGACAATGACCAATAAAAAGCAGAACCCCATGTAATCAATAGTGCTCTGCACTGCTGCTGCTCCACTATACACGTAGACCTGTGCTCCACCAACAGGAGTTAGCTCTAAGCTAACGTTTCTTTATTCAATTCAATTCAATTTATTTTTGTATAGCCCAAAATCACAAATTACAAATTTGCCTCAGAGGGCTTTACAATCATGTAATTTATGGGCCTCTGTGGTTCAGAACTGCGCTCAGTTCACCAAACACTGACACTTCAGTGCACCTCTATACTGAAAACTACGGTAAACACATTCAAACGGCCCAGACAGGGAGCGAGCGAGGGATTTTGCGAAGTTAGCGAAAAGATACAGGTGACACTAAAATAGGATGTCTACAAAGCGTATACAAATTGCATTTATGGAAATTAGATTAAATTAATTATATTCACATTAAGTATAAAACATGTGACCTGCATCTAGTGAGTTAAAGGGAAAATACAACGAAATTGTGAGTGAAGTGGCTTTATTGTTTAATTTAAGGGTTAATGGAAAGATAACAAATTGAATAATATCTGACTGACTGACTGATATGTATGTGTTCAGGACATTTCTAACCACATCCATACAAAAATTGAACATCTTAACTGTACCAATTCAGATATTTTACAAAGTAAAAACTCTGAACTGATTTTGTACCTTGAAATAGATAATTTCTGAAATTTCTAAGGCGGTATAAAGATATTTTTGCAATAATCCCAAGCAATGACTGATGCACATGTGTACAGGACATTGCTTACTCCACCCATACTAAAATTTAAAAAATGTACTGTACCAATTAAGAGATTTTTTCAAAATAAAAGTCCTATATATACATTCAATAAGCTTATTTCTGAATATTTGAGGTGCAGTAAACATACTTTTCTCAATAATTCTAAACAATGACTGATGCATATGTGTTCAGGACGTCTCTGACTCTGAAATCAAACAATTTTTACTGTACCACTTAAGAGATTTTCCAAAGTAAAGGTCCTATATTTTTACTGAGAAATATCTAATAACTGAATATTGGATGTGCTATAAAATGTAATTTCTCAATAATTCCAAACAATGACTGATGCATATGTGTTCAGGATGTTTCTGACTCCACCCATACTAAACATCTTACATTTTTACTGTACCAATTAAGGGATTTTTCAAAGTACATATCCAACATAAGTACAGTAAGAAAAGCTAATATCTCAATATTTGAGGTACTATAACAAAAGATAACTTAAACATTCTAGACAATGGCTGATGCATGTGTTCAGGACGTCTCTAAGTCCAATCATAGTGAAAATCAGACATTTCTACTGTACCAATTAAGAGATCTTTCAAAGTATAAGTCCCATATTTGTTCTGAGAAATATCTAATAACTAAATATTCGATGTGCTATAAAAAAAAGAAATTCTCAATAATCTCAAACAATGATACATTTGATTTCAGAACATCTCTGACTCCTCCCATACTGAAAATCTGACTTTTTTATGTCTTACAGGTTTTTAAATATCTTACATAAGTAGTCAAAAAAGAAACATCTCAATATTTGAGGTCCTATAAAAATAGATTTCTTAATAATTTGTAACAATGGCTGATGCATATGTGTCCAGGACATCTCCGACTCCACCCATACTGAAAATCAATCATTTTTACTGTACCACTTAAGAGATTTTTCAAAGTAAAAGTCCTACATTTGTCCATTCAAAAAGCTAATATTTCAAATTAGAATGAATAAATAAAGACTCCGGGCTGCACGGTGGTGTAGTGGCTAGCACTGTCACCTCACAGCAAGAGGGGTCTGGGTTCGTCTCCCGGTCTGGGCGGTCCTTCTGTGTGGAGTTTGCATGTTCTCCCCGTGGCAGCGTGGGTTCCCTCCGGGTTCACCGGCTTCCTCCCACAGTCCAAAGACATGCAGCTCAGGTTAATTGGACTCTAAATTCCCCATAGGTGTGAATGTGGGCGTGAATGGTTGTCTGTCTCTATATGTCTGCCCTGCGATGAACTGGCGACCTGTCCAGGGTGTACCCTGCCTTCGCCCGATGTCAGCTGGGATCGGCTCCAGCGCCCCGCGACCCTAAAAAGGATAAGCGGTTCGGATAATGAATGGAAATAAAGACTCCATTTGTGAAAACTAGAAGGGTACCTGTGTACTTTGCCCAGCTCCGCTAGCTAGCCCATGTCGTTGTGTCCTTGGGCAAAACACTTAACCCCAAATTGCTCCTGAAGCTGTGCCTATGTTGTATGAATGTTAACTACTCCTGATGGGCCTTAGCCACTGTCATCAGTGTGACAATGATGTCATGTAGTGTTAAAGAGCTTTGAGTGGTCGGAAGACAAGAAAAGCGCTATACAAGACCATTTACTTTACAATGAATTTATTACATTATTACATTTTTTAGTTAGCAAAGCAACTACACAACGATGCAACATCTATGCCCGGCAATAATCTATCTATGTAAGATAGTCATGTGAGGTCAATTTGAAATTGTTTTATTGCACACAAGTGGCATTTCTCTAATAACTAGGGTATACAGTTTCCACCCTAACCACACACACTCCTACTCTTCTCACACTAACACACTGGCCAATCACAAGCAAACTCAGACATGAGCTAATTGGTCAAATAGGAGAGGTGTGAAAAACATTAGTCTACTTATTTGAGTAGACAGTTGTGTTTTTCACACCTAAACTAGTAGTATTCAAGTTGTCTACAACTAACTACAATGGTAGAATGAGGATGTGGTAAAGCTATTGAGCAGTTTCTCTATCAAATCTTTGCATACTTACCCTCGCCGTGCTGGTATTTTGAATGAAGGAGCGCTGATGGCCCAAACGCGTCAAAATTCAAGCAATCGTCTCGCTGTGACAACGTTAAACACCCGAAAAGGAAAAAAACAACTAAGACGTTGCAAAAGTTACAGCAGCCACTTGAAGAGTAGGCCTAGGAACAGCACATATATATATATATATGACGATGAAGAAAATGCCGGACATGTGCATTTCAAAGTTTGATCCAATGGTGGAGGCAATTCAATTTTGAGTCTTTTTTTTAATGTTTTTTTTTTACATCTTATATTTTTTTGCTGAACGTTTATACATTACTCACTGTCAGAAATGAGGTGTGTGACTATATGTTATTAGGGTTTTACTGCACCTTGAAGTCGGATATGTCCTGAACACATACAGTACACATCAGCCATTGGCAGGAATTATCAAGCAATCTATTTTCGTAGCACCTCAAATATTCAGAAATAAGCTTTTTGAACATACAAATGTAGGACTTTTATTTTGAAATATCCCTTAATTGGGATAATAAAAATTATAGATTTTTAGTATGGGTGGAGTCAGAGACGTCCTGAACAAAAAATGCAACAGTTATTGTTTGGAATTATTGAGAAAAGACATTTCATAAAATATAATATATATATATATATTTATATATATATATATATATATTTATAATATTCAGTTATTAGATATTTGTCAGTACAAGTATAGGACATTTACTTTGAAAAATCCCTTAATTGAACACGTGCTTGGAATTATTGAGATACATACCGCCATACTAATTTCAGACATTATCTATTTGAAGGTACAAAATCAGTTCAGAGTTTTTACTTTGTAAAATATCTGAATTGGTACAGTTAATATGTTTGATTTTTGTATGGATGTGGTTATAAACGTCCAGATCAGTCAGTTATTCAATGTATTATCTTTTCATTAACCCTCAAATCAAAGAATAAATACATTATTTTCCCTTTGACTCACTAGATGCAGGTCACATGTTTTATACTTAATGTAAATATAATTCATTTAATCTAATTTCCATATATGCAAGTATGCGATTTGTTGGCATTTTATTTTGAAAACCGGATGTTGTATCACGTGGCTCTTTAACTTCGCAAAATCCCTCGCTCGCTCTCGATCTGGGCTGTTTGAATGCGTTTACCATGATTTTCAGTATCTAGGTGCACTAAAGTGTCAGTGTCTGGTGACCTGACCTCAGAGGGGAGCGGGTCGCCTTTCCTTGGTGGGTCGATCCGCAGTCAGTGTGAATTAGTTCGGTCCTGGTGTGCCAGCAGTGTGTGTGAATGATGACATGGTCGGGAGACTTGAAAGGTCTAATACAAATGTAAATCCATTGGAGCTTGTAGCCTAACGTTTTTATTTACATTCATTCATTTGACACTTGTATCCATAGCGATAGAAACCACGTGTTACAAAAGTTACATCATGCTTACTGTAATTACACCATAACCGACCAAACAGATTGTCCTTCTTTTTCTTATAAAAATCATTAATGTTTCTTTTTCACGCTGCTCCTAAACCGTTCCACAAGCACGAGAGCTGTGTCTTATTCCACTCTCACCTGTATGCAACTGTTTCACTTACTGTACACACCACATACTAGTTTGTTTACACTGGGCAGAGTTACATTCGTTGTACTGGGCATTCTAAAAAATGGTTTACTGTTGAGCATGGAAGTCTATTTATTTTTTTAAAATTTTGGAATCCATTTATTTATGCATTATTTATTGATTTATCAGGAAAATAATTGGCAAATTAATCGATGATGAAAACATACAACATATTGGCATATTGTTGGAGCAAACTGCATTTGATTTTAGTGGTATAGCTACTTAACCCTGTGCAATGATACCAAATAACGCATCTAGTCTAAAGGAATCTAAACATGGAGTCAGGTTATTGTGCTGACTATCAAGATAATTGTCTGGATGTCGTTCACACTGTTCAGTCCCTGCACCTGTAAGCCTGTAAGTTTGCTGTAAGCCGTCATGATTAAATAAATGTAATACAAATGATAATTATAATAAATTACTAAGAACTTTTGCATTCGCTTCTACCATACTGTGCTGTCAATGCATTATAAATATATCAAAATGACAGTTATCATAGGTAGTAAAAAACAGTTGTGACAGCTATAATTTACAATAATGATAACTCATCAGCCTCAGGACAAGATATGAAGTACTGATCGCCGTGTTTACTTGGTTACAGTAATACAGTCTCTGGTTACGCTCCGCCCATATGGATGATCTTTCGAGGCGAGGCCAAAGGTGAAAAACATCTCGAGAGATATGTAACGCTGAGTTAATTGGGCGTTTCTCGGCGAGCCAAGGGCGTGCTCGTCATAGGAGAGTACGTTCGATTTTTAATGCCAAGCAGACGTGCGAGCGGAGTTAATTATGATGTTATACATTAACTAAATATGACCCAAATTTAATTATATAACGCAAGGGAAAAACTGTTTTTTTTTTCTTTACTTCTCACTGTGACCACGCGCGATTTACTAAACATATACAGTTGATAAAACAGTATAAACTCCGCTTTTCCGGGCCGCAAAATATGTATAATTCGATTAAATGACGCAGTGAAGTGGCACGCTCTGTAGCCAATAAAACCTCAAGGCCTGGTTTGAGCGATGGGATTTCAACCAATAGTTTTGCAGTGACCGTTTGAGTGACAAACGCTGTAGCTGTGGTGGGGGAAGGGGCCGCTGAAGTTGACGGAACCGCCATCTTGAAAAGTGCCCTCCGATGATCTACCTTTTCGCGCCTGTCAGAATCAGTTTAAAACGCGTTATTTTCCTCCGGAATTTCGTGTTTTCCTAGTGTTCGTTTTGTTAAAGGCTGGGGCTGATGGCAAGATAAGCTACATGCTGGAGACTCGCCGTTTACCGTTGTCTATCGGTAGGTACACTTGCCAGCCCATACACTTGGTTGGTGCTGAAGAGACGATTAGCCAGCAGTCTGTAGATAGCCGGCTAACGTTAGCTGGTTAGCAAAAAGCATACATGGCCATCTTAACGCTATGCTGTCAGTCGGTCTTGGTGTACCTCTAGCTAGGACAGGGGTAACGTTACACGTTAACGGTCCATATCAGTATTAGTAGGTACCGTGAAGCCATTGCGTTATTTAGTTGGCCAACTTGTCATCCAATTGGTGTCAGTGTCCTAGCTCAATGATGCCGGTCAGTTCGACGTAACGCTGGTCCCTAACGGTAGTTTGATCCGGATTTCTAGGTGTCCAGGTTAGCTAACAATAGCTAACGATGGCTAGTGACGTTAGCCTGTTCGCCTGAGCCGGTGCGTTTCTGTTGCGTTAGCAGTAGTCTGTTTTGGGCCTTGGTATGTAAATGTACTGACGTTACTGCAAACGTAGTATTTCGACAGCAAAACGTAAATAACGTAAGCCACTTGTACCGTTTATATAAACCAGGCTTGAATTATCAGATTTTGCCTCGCGTTTTAAACCATGTTAAACCGGAATTAAAGTTAAAGGTTTTTCTGACGTTGCTCGGTACAACTAGCCTTACGTTAACCGGTTTTTTTTCCTCAGGAACGCCGACTTTGCGTGCGTTTTTTAAATAGCAGGAACATAGTTTAACTGACTTACTAATGTCGCAATTTGCGTTTACCACTGTCTTCAACTGGTTCGGAATACGATGTTGGAAATGACTGAACCCTCCAAGTAGATGTGTATAAGCTATTGCAGCTCTGTTGATTTTTAAGTTAGGAAAACGCTGTTGTCTAATAATTTGGGCAATTAGCCTTACGTAGATTTGAAACTTGACAGTCAAATGTGTCTAAACTGTCAGTAGCGAGTTGGTGCCTAGATCGATTTAGTTTGGGTCTCGTGACTGTGGCTGGCGGACTGTGGCATCCCATAACACACTGCTATAGCTGTTTTCTAGACGTTCCGCGGGGTTGCCAAGAGGATTTTATTGCTTTTGGCCTTTGGTTTATGTCTCACTGTCATTTCGTTGTATTCAGGTGCTAATTGTAGAGGGCTACATTTAACTCATTGATTGAGAATCGTGAGACTTTATACGGTTACGGATGCTTTCCTTTAGCCAGTGGTGGACAGCTGTTGCTAAGGTGTTTCACATCGAAACAACAACGACAAAACAACACAAACGTAATTGGTATGATCATGACGAACAGCATTGCAGTCTTATCATTAGTTTGGAGTTCACAGTGGCTAGCATCAGTTGTGTTAATTGTACATTATTTGCTCTAGTCTTCTCAATATCTTCTTCAATATAAGTAGGAATGTGGTTTATGCACCAGTGCACACTTTACCTTCTTATGTGTCCTGTACACAGCAAATCACTGTGTTCACATACAAGAAAACAAGTTACTGGGGGAAATCTGTTTAAATCTGAGAATCAGTTTACATGCTTGATAATAACCTGGTTAAAAAATATGTTTACCTGCAGCTGGCCAGTAATCTCATTTTCCTCTTCTCGCCACCCAATTTTCAAACTAAAACTGGGGTATTTGATATTGCAGGCTGCAAACTTAGTTGTTCTTTTGTTTTGATTTGTTGGTGTTTGGGCTAGTGGCACAGGTGAAGGGTCAAGTAGTGAGTAGTTGTAGTACAAAGTTTTCTTTGCAGAGTAAATGTGTCTGAATTTTACAAATGCGTTTCAGCTGTAAACAACAGTAGACCTTTGTATCTCAGTTTCAGTTGTAGCCAGAGGTAGGATTGCAATAATTTTGGAAAAAGCTATGTATAATCTATTTTTACCACAGTATTACAATCCTACCCTGTCTCATTAACATTTACTCCTTTAAAACAAAAAAAAGAAACCCGTTTAAGCATACATGGCCAAGAAATCGGGTGGTTTCTCTTGTATAAATCTAGCTGTTAACTGGAATCCATTTAATCCCTCACTCTAGTTAAGGCATCTGTGTTTAGTGTTACGTTTTGTCTGACCAAGGTTAACTGTGACATGACTTGTGTTGCTGCGTGAGGCCAGAAAATATTGTTATATTGCTATTTTTTTACAGAAACATTCCTTTTATTGGTTTCCTGTACATATTATGTATTGGTTGGCATAATGTATTATATAAATAATAATAACATTTCATATCATAGCCACGAGGAGAGTCCATTTGGATCTGTTGTGAAGGGATGCAGGCAACTTCATTCTTTTATAATATTACAGATAAGTCTGTCGCACAAAAGGGGGAAAAAGCATTAGCATCCAAGGCTGACTGCGAGCCTATTAGATATTTTTTGTTGTTTCACCTGGCGCCTGAGTTTTGTGTTTACCTTTACATATAAAGAGACATATCCACCATAAAGTGGTGCATAAAGAATTACCAGAATGCAGGAAATATTTGCTGCCTAAAATTTCCTGGGGTCGAACCCTAAGATCACCCACTTAAAATGCATTTCCCTTGGCCCAGGTCCTTAGCTGGCAACTATTTTCACCCAGCTGGACATTGTATGCTCTAGTGGATTTACCTTTACTCATTTTTACTGAATACAGCTTGAACGCCTCAGTGTTTCCCACAGGATTTTGTGAGACCATGGTTGGTGGACCTTGGACCCTTTTTAAGATACTGAACCTCAAATGGCTGAGTCATCAGTGTGTGAATGTCTGTGAATTCGTTTAGATCATGATGAGCAGGTGGCAACTTGCATGCCCGCCTCTGCCATCAGTGTATGAAGTGTGTGTTAACCCTCTGAACCCCAAGCCCGTTTTTTTTTTTTTGCTCTCGTCACATTTTTCTCTGTAGCCTTGAGTTTTACTGTAATATAAAAGTCCTGCACCTCTATTGGAAACAGCACAATCATGGCTAGAAGTAGAGGGAACTCAAAAATGTCTTTTATACAGTATAAACACTCTTACAGTGCCATAAATCATCCAAAAATCAAGAACACAAGTTGAATTTCTTTGATCATTTCTTTTACAAAAATTGGCAAACAATGGACTCTATATATCCAACATTTTGGTAAGTGTTACCAGTGTAGAAAAAAAAATGGAGGCTCTACGTTTAAAAATAAATAATATATATATATATTTTGAGCTATTCACATTTTTAAAGCCTCTCTTGTTAGCGCGTGACTGTTGGTCTCAGCTGAGTCAATAGCTGCGCAGAATTTAAACAGGATCTGGTTAAAGCAAACGGTTTATTTGTGTCAAGATTTTAAATGAAACGTGTAGAATAAAATATCTTTGCGGAAATATCACTATTTTTATCTTAGTTTCAGGTTGCTTTTTTGGATGGAAGTGTTTGTCATACATGATGTGTTCAAGGAACGTCGGAAAGATGATAATCTGACAATAATGACAGTTTTTACAGCTTCTGGCTGTGCTAAATGGTGTAGTTTTGGCAATTGTTTAAAGAGAACATGCTTTTCCATCCTGCCTGTCTGTTTTTGGGGTTCAGAGGGTTAATGGGTAAAAGATGGTGTGTGTGTGTGTGTCCATTTACCCCTGCTGTGTCAACATACAGGCTCTATTTAAACACATGAGAGAGCTGCATGTTTTCGTGCAGGATTGAAATCGGTTTAAACGTGGCTTTTAGAGAGGATTTTCATGCTTCCAGTACCATTATTGAAGTAGCCATGTTTGTGTGTTGTAACTGGGCATCGTTGAACAGTAGAAGCAGAAAACAGTTTTTGAACTGCTAATATAGGTGCATGTGAATGATTTGTGCCTTTTTGTAATGAGAATTGCCATAATATCCAAAAGCAGTGAAATATTCCTTTAACAACATGTCCCCGTCTTTTTCTTGCCTCACAGGTGTGTGCTGTTAATCTGCTGTATGTGTGGTTTGTCAGTCTGTCCATCACCGCTGTCTGCCTCCCTGTCTGTCCATCCGGCTAGCCTGGAATGGGCCACAACTCCCAAAGACTAGAACACACCTCTTTTTAACCTGAGCTCCGCTGTTTGGACTCTAACATACTCACAGGTAGGCTGAGGAAAGAGCTGTCAGGCAACTGTCATCAATTATTTTATTCTGATAACCTCTGATGGAAGGTTGTTTTGATTTAATAAAACGTGTTGTTGGTGATGTTTGCTCACCTTTTTTTTTTTTTTTTTTTTACTTTTTTAAAAAAAATTGTCTTTTAGATCCAACATGTTTTGGAAATTTGACCTCCACACCACATCCCACATTGACACGCTGTTAGAGAAAGAGGATGTGACTCTGACAGAGGTGATGGATGAGGACGACGTCCTGCAGGAGTGCAAGGCCCAGAACCACAAACTGGTTGACTTCCTGCTGAGACCACAGTGCATGGAGGACCTGGTCACCTACATCACACAGGAACCCAGTACTGATGTTGAAGAGAAGGTTAAATACAAGTAAGAGAAAATGGAGCAAAGGATAAATCAAACCTAAGGACTGGTTTTGTTTCCCTTCAAGAGAGGTTTACAACTTCACACCTACGCAGACACCTGTCTAAGTGTTTCTACTGTATTTCAGCCATTTATTTTGCCATTGAAACAGGAGGACAGCATGTCTTGCAATTGTGCAAATCCTTAAATTGTGGTCATTTTAGCCTGCACTGCAAAAACTCCTGTTGCCTTTAGTTTTTTGTCTCTTTGAGCGAATAGTTCCAGGAAGTAAATAGCCACAGGAACTAAACGAGGAACTAAAATTCCTTAGTTTATGTGGCCCGTTTCGGACATTTCTGTTTGCGCTTTCATCACATCTAAACCGCAAAGCATTTCACAGAGCTCCCAGTTGTGTTGACAAAACCTGCTTTTAGAGAGCCATGAAAATTGCGCAAATTATTCTAATAACGGATTAAAAGACACAATTGTTTGACAATTTTAACACACTAGGAAACAATAACACAAGTCACTGTTATTTTTTTGCATTTACTGTAATGCCACTGTTTGTATAGATCCAAAAGAGAGAGGCAGGTGGGAAAGGAGATTTTAAAAACTCCTGAACACCCGTCTCCAAAATAGACCATGTGCTGAGAGTTTTAAAGTATTCAACATAACCGCGGTGGAACACACAGCAAGTTTAATCTCGTTTACTTCCTTTGTTGACTTCAGGCCCTGCCTCCTCTCTTGTCGTCTTAGCTCGTGCTAAACTGTGTGTATCTTTGTTTTTAACGTAAATTTAATATGAGAAGAACTGTCCACCCTATGCCTTAATATTGATGCTCAGAACTAGGAATGTCACAAGAGCTGATACTTTGGGACAAAGTCGATGCCAAAGTTCTGGAAACATGACTGTACTCGTTTTTCTACAGTATTGTAGGTGGGAACAGGAGATCAGTGCTTGAGGCTTACTCCGTCCTGTCGTCCTGGGTGACGATAGAAAATTCCCAGATAATGCAAGATTGTGAAACACAAATGTGTCTTGAAATCCGCAGGAGAGCTAGGTCACGTTGGCTGTTGACCTCCGGTGGACAGCAAAGTCCTGCTTAGCTAAATAACAGCGCTAACGACTAAAGTACAGATGTTGCATTGAGTTACATTATGATGCACTCAAGATCTATTCAGTAAATGTGAGTATTTGGCAAATCTTAATCATAACGTTATCATGATGTGCCCAAATGTAATCTTGTAAAATTTAGTTTTGGCAAGAAACTTAAATTGGACCATCAGGAATTAGTAATAAATTTAAAAAAAAATTGTTTGCAAAGGTAATAAAGGAGTGTGTTACGTGGGATTTATTGCTTTACTCTGGTCAAAGTGCAGAGCAGAGAGAAAAGCACAGTCGCACTATTTGGAGAGGACTAATTAAACTGAAGATAACTTTATATCTTCAGTTTGTTTACCCAAAGTGAAACTTTTGGTAGCCTTCATTTGTCTCAGAATAAAGTTTGAAGAAAAAGGTAGTTTACAACTGACATCCAAAGTTCATCAGCTCCATCAAAGTAGCTTGACATGAAAGTTATTCTTTCTTGCCCCGCTTACGATTCTTGGCATCTTCCAGCAGTTTGTTACGGTAGTTAGAGTAAGAAGCTACGTATATGGTGGTGGCTAGTGTACATTGCACCACGGTGTTGGAACCGTCCAATTGGAAAACTCTTAAGGAGCAGCTTTTGCTCTCTTCCAGGTATCCCAACATATCATGTGAGCTGCTTACATCCGATGTGGGCCAGATCAACGACAGACTGGGAGAAGATGAAAACCTGCTGATAAAACTGTATGGCTTCCTGCAGAATGAGCCGCCTCTCAACCCGCTCCTGGCCAGCTTCTTCTCCAAGGTCCTGTCCATTCTTATCGGACGCAAGCCCGAACAGGTAAGCTGGCAACAAGAGGTTGCTGTATCTGACAACGGGATCCAAGTTGTCAGCTGATATAACCTTTCCAGAAACTATCCCGAAATGTAATATTTGTCAGTAATCGGGTCATATGCTCTGAAGTCTTTTCAGTTCTAGCAGGATATTTACACCTGTAGGGAGCAATGCCGTTTATCCTCTGTACTGCCTGTGTTCCTAGATAGTGGAGTTTCTGCGAAAGCGGGAGGACTTTGTAGACTTGATGATCAAACACATCGGGACATCCGCCATCATGGACTTGCTGCTCAGAATGCTCACCTGCATCGAACCACAACAGCTACGACAGGACGTTCTCAACGTGGGTAGCAATGCAACACTTTCTCAGCATGTCCCATCTCTGTTCACTTCTCAGTTTGAATTGGACCATTACAACCCACACAAAATTACATGTTGCACATTGTGATCTGGCAGAATTCAGTAAACATTTATTGAGGACAAGTGTCATTTGCATTGTGCTGTACAAAGGCGTTGCATGCTGCAGTTCTTCACTGATGAATCAACATGAAGCATTTCTCCTTGGACGGGTCCAACAGGTGTTGAGATGTCCTTGGCCTTTGCTTCTGATTTTCAAACTGGAAAATGTTGATGGTGTTTTTCTCAAGTATCCACCTATTAAGTATTCCTAGATACATTTTAAAGAAGAAAGAGACTACGCGGTTCAAGATCTTGCTTTAATTTGTATCTACCGACCTAGTTCCAGCAGGTGTCAGTAGATGTTGTCTAGAATAAAATGTCATTGCAAAAGCTGAGATTGCATTATTTAGGCTAGAATGGTAGCCTTGCTACGGTAGAATGAACATGGGTACACGGTTTGCATGCACGCAAGTTTACAATATGCATTTTCTTGATAATTCATAATGATGTTCTTGTTAGGTGCTTGCTTAAGATGAATTAGTAGGATGGATTTGGGCAGCAGAGGACTACAAACTGTATTTCTTTTTTCTTTTTTTTTTTAAGAAGTCCTTTTGTAAAGCTACTATAGACTCAAAAATTGAATGTGAATTACTTCTTTAGTGCACATAACATCAGATTGAGCTTTGTTTTGTAAATGTTCTTCTATACACAGAATCTTCACTGTCACTACATGAGGGAGATAACGAATTGATAAACATATCACTTGTACTTGATGTTGGAGGTTTTTTCCCCTTGGTTGTGTCCTGACCATCTCTGCGCTCCTCTTTCAGTGGCTGAATGAGGAGAAGGTGATTCAGAGGCTGGTGGACATGGTACAACCTTCTCAAGATGAGGATGTAAGTTCCACACACACTTCACCGTTTCTTGCGTTGGTCACCAGGATATTTAAGCTGCCTGTGGGCTCTTGACCTAGGGAAGGTTTTTGTTTGGTTTGCATTTAGGCTATATTTTACTGTTCCCAAGTGGTGGAAATCCACTTGGGATTTCCACCACACATTACAAAGAATCATAAAGCTATTGCGCCCTGCAGATAGAGTCCATTTGACTGTATTAGACATTTTTAATCTGCATTAAGATAAATACTAATGTGTATTAGGGATGTCACTATATCAGAAATTTAGTAGTCAATACCAGTAACATTTTACAATTCCTGATATTCAGTTTGACACCACGGTCAAAAACAAAACAATAAATCCCATGGTTTAACATTCACTCCTTTTTTCATACTGTTTTATTTATAATCCCTGATGATCTGCCTCAAATTTATCGGCAAACCCCAGATTTGACAAGATTACATTTGAACACATCATAAACAGTTTATAATTTACCTTTGCCCAACACTCATTTTACTGAATAGAGGCTGGAATGCATCATAATGTAACTTCTGTACGTTAGCTGATAGCCCACCGGCTGCTATCGGCTAACGTTAACTAGCTTGTTAACGTTAGCAGATTTCAACACTCATTTGTTGTTTACGATGTAGCATTATTGGACAACGGGACACCGTTAGTCTTGATCCCCTGTACCTGCAGTTTAGTTTACTTTAAGTTGGTTCAGGAATATTAGGATTTTGATTGGATCAAATCACAGATGTATGGTTTATTGACATTTATTTTATCCAACTTTCTTGACTCAGAGACACTCCAATGCCTCCCAGTCACTGTGTGAGATCATCAGACTGAGTAGAGACCAGATGTTCCAGGTCCAGGGCTCCTCAGATCCAGACCCACTTCTGTCCACACTTGAAAAGTATGCATGCATTTATATTCAAGAACTCTTACATTCAGAACTGTGATAGTTCTCTTTATTCACTTCATGAAATATTAGCTTCTAATTACTGTAGTGATTTTCTTGTTGATCAGTAATTTAGCTCTTATATGCTCACCAGTTTTGCTTTTGTTCAGTTTATTTTGTACTCTATGATAGTACAGTTATTTTAACAATGACTGTTGTCATTTTACCTAGTAAGCTATTGAAAACAGACTCTGCACTACAAACTTGACAAGTGGCTTTGAAGGCTCCTTTCCCTTCATCTTCATGTCTGTCCTCCTCCGCAGGCAGGAGACGGTGGAGCAGCTGCTGTTTAATATCTTCGAGAAGGAGAAGAATGAATCTGCAATCGTCAGTGTTATCCAGATCCTCCTCACACTGTTTGAGACAAGGAGACCAGCGTACGTCCTGTGGTCTCTACCACTCTTGATGTCTTGATATGAGAAAAGACATTTCATAAAATATTATATATATATATATATATATATATATTTATATTTATTTATTTATATTTATTTATTTATTTATTTATTTATATATTTATTTATTTATATATTTATTTATATATTTATATTTATTTGTTTATATATTTTAGTGTAGATGATGAGAATGTGACATAAGGAAAACCATAAAGTAAGAATGACTGTAATTGAGTTAAAGTTATGTTTATTGTACGTGCATTAGTTTTGAAGTCACAGATTTGATAGTTACTTGTCAAAGGATCTTTTTGGTTTAATACAGTATTACACTGTATACATTATCGTATTTGCATAGTTTAATTTTCACAGATAACTACTCTCAAAAACAATGAGAGCTGGAAACACAGCAACGTCTGACAGGAACATGAGCTGTCACATGATCAAACGGGTTGTACCATATTATCCAAACCGCTTTGCTTGGAGGTAACGCTCAGTGATGGCACCCGAAATCTGGCAAATGTTCATATATCACCAAGAAATAGTTGTTAAAAATGATAACTCAAGAAAAACTATTAAAGTTCACGTGTTTTAAATACAATCTACTTTTCATGTCTACCCACATTCACTATTACCATAAATGTTCTTTCATGGCGGTTTAGGAAAACACTGAGTATGGATGTATAAAATATAATATCAGGTTCCTAACGGTTTTCCCTGTAACTTTAGGCCCAGTCCCAAAGACCACGCTGTGCTTAGTGAGCTCGTTCACCAGGTTCTGACTTTCTACCTTGTAGGTTTGAGGGTCATATGGAGTGCCCCCCTGGGATGTCCCACCCTTCATTCTCAGTCAACCACAGCATCCTGGAGGCTGTGAGACCCCGACTCAAAGACTTTCACCAGCTGCTACTGGAACCCCCAAAGGTAAAAACCACAAAACGAATGTAAGCAGTTTTTACAAAAACTAAATGTGTTGTAGACTGAAATTACAAATGTTGCAGTTTGCATGGGACTCTTCAATCCTTTATCAGCTGTTTTCAGTTTAGTTAGACTTAGTATGTCCTTAGAAAGCAGCTGAAGATGAGAATGTGACAGTCATCGGCCACATACTAGAAGTAATCAGTAGCGGCGTCTCCCAGTCAGTTGTGGATTTATTGAGCAGAGTTTATTCTCCACCAACAGGCCAATGTGATGAAGACGACGTGGGGGGTGCTGGACCCTCCTGTGGGCAACACCCGGCTCAATGTGGTCAGACTGGTGGCGAGTCTGTTGCAGAGCAACACACACAGCATCAACACAGAACTCATTAACCTCAACACACTGGGAATCATACTAGTGAGTAATATCTGTTTTTTTCTTTTCCTACTGCCCTATTACAAACTAGCTATAGAATCGCATGATCTGTTTAACTGAGGATGTAGGTGATTTTACCAGAGGTGGCCAGCATCGTGAGATGATTTCGGCAACAAAATCATTTTTGTCAAAAAATGACTTTGGCCATTATTTTAGGAAGGTGACGATATGAGAAAAGTCCATGTTACGTTTCATCTAATTCAACACAGCTATGGGTCACAGAATGAGCTCTTCCATCAGTTATGGACACATACATTCATTAAGATGCAAGTCAATACATCAATCTGTATGAAAGAGTTTTTCTCAAAAAAAGATTTGGATACAAGGTACAATAGTAATGAATTGTCTGAAACAAATGGACAACGTCACCATTATTCAACACTAAGGTGAACAATTTGGTTGAATAAATTCAAACACGAGGAAGCAAATGTGGGATGAAAGGTCTTCTGTCAAAATCTTTGTTTAGTCCGCGTTGAACGGTAAATACAATAGGTTTTGCCTTTTTTTTTGGAGAAGTTTTTTTTGTTAAAGGATTCAAATTTGTTAAACCGATTTTTAATCATGTATTTTAATTTTGATAATTCAGTTATCTGGAGTTCAAAAAAATGACTGGTAATCTTTGCCATCATTTCTACCGTCATCTGTTATATTGTTCAATTCGCTGCCTTCATTACTGAGATACGGTGATGTGCTACTGTGAGAAACGGCTTTACCACAGCGTGATGTAAAGATGTAGCTGTAAAAACAAAAGGGAACAGTATGTAAATAATGTAACTACATCAAGTGATCTTGCGCATGAGTTTCCTGGTTAGACTTTTACCTGCTGTACTTACTGTAGTTTTGCATACATGAGTTTCACTTGACATATTCAGCTTTTTATTGCTTTTGGTTTACATTATAGAACGAAAAACCATCTCATAACTTAATAATAATGTCTCGATTTTGGTTTGCTCCACAGGATATGTATTTCAAATACATCTGGAACAACTTCCTCCACATTCAAGTGGAGATCTGCACAGCCATGATTCTGGCTATGCCCCCTGCCCCCACTGACATCCAGCCAGACACAGAGCAGGAAAATGCCAGGGACAGCATCCTCATCAAACATGTAAGATTAGAATAATTAGAGCAAAAGAGATCTTGGAATCGGTTCTTAAATCTCTCCTTATGTCATGTAATTGTTGAGGTTCTGCACAAGCGCTTACCTCTAGGACTATAGCAAACTAAAGCCGTCTTTTATATAGGTAAAAAAAAAATACATTCAGTGTAAACGCAATAATGCATTGATTGTGAAGTTGGACAAATGCAATGGTAATGACAGTAAGCCTTATGTGACGGGTACAACATCACATTTCGTGTGTGAGAGACATGGTGGGCACGTTGAATTGCTTGGGTTTAATGTCCTCATATTTTCTTCCACCAGCTGTTTCAAAAGTGCCAGTTTATACAGAGAATCGTAGAGGCCTGGAGCTCCAATGAGAAGGAACAGTGAGTATTTTGCTCTGCTGAAAATGTCTTTGTCATGGTGTAACTGTGCGTCATTTGCTGTAGTAGTCACAGCTGAACCCGACTATTTGGTTATTTGTTCGTTGGGCAGGTATTCGGTTTGGAATTTAGGCTTTCAGATGTTCGTTTTTTTTTTTTTTTTTTTTAAGCCCACGGGATTACAAACATACAAAAAACACACCATACTTCTTGGAAAATGCTTCTTATTCAATCCCAACTACAAATACAAACAACAATACTGTAGAAAAACAGAATCCTTTTCAAAAGAATGCTTTTAAGTACACCGAAAGACGCGTGTAGCAGCGATTGGCTGTCCATCTCAGCGGAGAACAGACAAACGTCTGCCTGAGTCCCTCCCCGAGTCGTGTCATGCAGATGAGCCAAGCCAGAGCGTCCGCAGGCTGCATTATGAACGGGCTGGCAGCCGGAGACGCGGTGCATAAAGCTTCTTCATGCTTGCAACCGTAGCTACGAGCATGCACGGAGGAGTTTATACTCCAAACAAAAAACAACAAAGCCATAAGTCCTCTGCTCCTTTTAGTATCACTGCTGGTCATGGTTCAGAATAGAGTGATGATCAGTTATAACCCTTAATGGAACGTCCTCATGATTGTATTGATGCGTTTGTGTGTGTTTTAGGGCGGAAGGTGGTCGCCGACGAGGCTATATGGGTCACCTCACCAGAATAGCCAACTCTATAGTTCATAACTGTGACAAAGGCCCAAATGGACCACAGATACAACAGCTCATCTCTGGTAAGGACTCTTCTGTCTGCGGGCTCATACCTCTCCATCCTCATCTGTTCTTGCAAATTACCTCCATCTCTAACTTTCAGTTAGAGACGACCGACTGTGAATTAGTGTTGCTAGTGGTAACTGGCTGGAAATCTTCCTGTGGCATCACATGGCTCTGTCCTATTTTTGTTCATCACCATAACTAGTGGCATCTGAAATGAACATGAGAGCATCATTCTTTAAAAGTTTTGTACAGTATATAAAGAGTGAGTGTGTGTGTGTGTGTGTGTGTGTGTGTGACAGAGCTCCCAGCAGAGGACAGAGATAAATGGGAGGCCTTTATTTCTGGGCAGCTGTCTGACACAAACAAGAGAAACACTGTTGACCTGGTGAGTAACCACATTGACATCAACACTAACGTCTCGCTTTAATCTTTATTTCACTCATTTATTTCACATTTCAGACATGTTAGGTGTACTGTGCTGTTATTTAGATAGTTTGCCATTTTTAGTGTCGTCTCTGCACAGTCAAGAGAGTTTTTTCTTTTTTCTGTAGGTGAATACACACCACATCCATTCTTCCAGTGACGATGAGGTGGACTTTAAAGACAGTGGCTTTCACCAGGACTCCTCTCTACAACAAGTAAGACCTACACACACAACCACACAACCACACACACAACCACACACACACACACACACAACCATACACACAAAGTAGGCCCAGCTGACAAATATTCATTAGTCTTTCTGTGACCGTCTTAAACAGGCTCTGTAACAATCTACAGGAACATCTCTTAAACATGTTTTGAATTAATTAACTTAACTACTAATGAAGGGAACCTTACAGTTACTTTAAAACAAATAGAATTGTCTGATATTTTTCTTAAACTAATGTAAAAGCATTTTGGCATTTGACTGTAGATGCATGTTTGTGCTTTTTCTTAGCTATTAACCTTTCTAGCCTACATGTTACACATTTTGTTGGTGTTTACAACTCCGTAAATGTATTGCTGTTTTCTGTACTGCAAGTAATGACCAGCTTTGTGTAGAGCCAAGACTATATCATTATCGTTGGTCCTGGGTTTTGCCAGGCCTTTTCTGATTATCAGATGCAACAAATGACGTCCAATTTTATTGAGCAGTTCGGCTTCAATGACGAAGAGTTTGCTGATCAGGACGATGTTGTGGAGTGAGTACTCATCCTGCATGACTGGACCTGCTGTCTAAATATTGCTGTGTAACACTGAAGGGACAGGGCACTTACAACATGACAAAGTTGGTGGGGCGGGTATTCATTCAATAATGGCATATTCATTTGCATATCAAATTTAATACAAAACGCTTTGGGAAATGTTTTTTCTTCTCTGCCCCATTGTTATGACATGTCATAACATAAAAATAGTGTTTGATTCCTATTCCAAGCTTTCTTGACATTAAAATCTGAATGTTGTGCAGAATAATTTACATAAATCTAAAGTTATAATTGGGCCAGATACCTTTTTTTTCTTTTTTTTTGCTACAGAAAAAGATCAATGACCGTGATGTCTGTTGCCCACGCAAAGGGCATTCAAATTAATAGCATTACCTCCAGGATTGCCTTATTTCCTTTTTGATATGGCTGCCATAATAACTACAAATCATGGTTTCAAGAGAAGAATCCATAATATCCAACTTTGGTGTTGTCGTGTGCTGTCCCTTTCTTTATTCCCTAGAGAAAGCTGGTTTGGGTACAATCTTGTGCAATGGCTGTGGGAGATGGCTGTTAGTTGATCAATCATTTCAAGTGTCTGCTTCACTTTAAACAGTTTGTGGTTTGAAGTAGAGCATTTTTCTCTTTACATAGATGTTGGATTTAACAATATTGGACAAAATGAGACTGGGCTGGGTGAAACGATCAGTACACCAATACAAACGTTCAGCAGCATCAATTCCTCAAGTCCTGACATTTATTCTTGTAACCTTTTTTTTTTTTTTTTTTATTGTTTTACAAAAGAGTTTTTTTTCACTCGGTGACGTTAATTCTCCAATAGATTAAGATCCATGTATACATCTCTAAAGATGGGAAGTCTGGAGGTTCTAATCCTACTAAAAGACTTTGACTCAATAATAATTACTATAATAGTAATAAATAGTAACTGTCAATAATAAAAGGTTGAAATGGTTGAACACACAGCAACATTTCTTGCTTTCTTGTAATATCTCAGTTCTACATGATACTATTTCATATAATGGTGACATGAATGGTAACTATTGAGAGGTCGAGGTGTGTAATCTACAGAACTGTTGTATTGGTGTGCCTGTTTATGCTCCCATTCTAGTTGAGGTCTGTGGTGGTCTTCTCATCTGTGCAGTCCAGATGTCTGGAATGTATCTGACTTGGCCTTTAACGTATATATATATATATATATATATATATATATATATATATATATATATATATATATATATATATATATATATATATATATATACTTGTGCATTCATGATAACTGGAAAGTATAAGTCAGAAGGTAAAGTGGGATACAATTATGTTTTGTTTTTCTCTAGTAAAAATGTTCCATTTGGTTCATAGTAATAGGGTGGTTAGATGGAGACATTCCAGTGTGTGGGGTTTTGTAGGCTGGTATGAACTGATTGGACTGGAGATGGTTGGCTCCATGGGTGGATAGGACTTCAAGTTTACTCATAATCTAACTTGGTCTTTAGTACTTCTGTTTATTAGCTTATTGTCGTCTCATTCACCTGGAAAGTTGAAGCTACTCTAGCTGTTTAGAATCTCTGAACTTCGGTAAAAATGCTTCTTTGCTTTTAATAAGCACCGTCAGGAGTCGGCTGAGAAGTTCATATTAGTTTACTGAAAGACTTTCAGTACTTACACAAACCCTGGATGGTATTGGCCTTGCTCAGCACAAAAACTAGAAGCATGGGGAAACTGCTAGCGTAGCTCAGTCAAAAGTGAGACGATGAACCTTCTCACCATGTTCAGAAATAAATAGTTCCAACAAGTAACTGCTCTTTAACCCATAATGTCAAGTCTCAGGTTTTGCCTGCGAGACTTTGCATTTTCACACAGTCAAACAATATAAATGTGCATACTGGTCAGAGTTCAGTTATAAACCCCCAGAGCCCGATGGAGCATCTCTCCTCCCTCGTCAGCTGAGGAGTCACCCGCTCTGGAGGGCAGTCCAGGAGGCGGCACCAGTTCCTGGTGAGAAGAAGGCTCGACTCGACGCCGTCTCAACTGTTGTTTCTAATCATGGACGTTAAGGAAGCAGCCCTAGATTCAAGAGTTCACGTATACATACCACGCCTGCTCCCTGAACGGTCCTGCTTAGAATCATTAGTGGAGGAGCTCTGAGGCAAACCTCATCTTGAAAGTCAGCACATCACTCTTTCATGACACACAAAACGCAGCATGACCAGGATGACCGTTTTTCATTTGTCTGACTGTGTGAAAGGTCCCATGGCTTGCTAATCACAATAACAAATATATTTATGTAGTATCAAATGTGCACACAATAAAAGCTATATTTCTATATAGATCGGGGGCGTCAAACTAACTACAGTTCATGGGCCGGTTCTGGCCCTTGGGCCGTATGTTTGATACCAGCAGATCAACTGATTAATGAAAGAAAATTTGAGTTTCTGCCCTAATCTATATCCAGCGTTAGTATGTATGTATGTTTGTATGACGGTTATTGTTGGGAGCTGTGTTTTTCCCTGTTGACGGTACTCTGACAGCAGTTTCCCTCTGCTTCCAGTCTTTGTGCTAAACTAGGCTAATCCTCGAGCTGATATTATTCTTATGTCTTTGGTTAAAATGGCAAATCATTTTGTTTGATAAACTATTTAAAATGTTACGGTACATAATAATGTTTTGGGGAACTTTTGCCATCCATTAAGCAATGTTGAAAGTGGCTATTTTGGCTTTCTTCTTCTACCAGGGCCCATGTATGATTCTTAGCTTTTCTGTGGCCAGTTTACAACACAAACGTGTATCAGAAACCCCGTTTCTTCATGACTATCTTTGTGTTACCGTGAACCTGGCATGGGCTGAGCTAGAGTTTATCCCTTCAGTATTGAACATGACGTGTTCCAGCTGTCTGCTCGAGCCCGTCTGCCTGTGTGTTGCCATATCTGTGGATGCCTAACGACCCTAACTTAACTAAACTCTGTTCTCTTTAACATTGCAGTATTCCCTTTGATAGAATATCAGACATCAATTTTTCACTGAATACAAATGAAAGTGTAAGTACTTTGATTATTAATCTTGAATTCATACAATGATCAGTCAATGAGAGGAGAGTAAAATGATCATAGAACAAATGAAAATGTGTTATTTTTGTCATTATGGCATGTCTTGTATTTGCTGAAATCCCTGTTGCGGTTCATTTAGAACAAAGTGAGATGAGGACTCGTCTTGATAACGTTGCTATAGCCTGCATTTGAACCAAAAGCTACAACCGTATTTGATCAAATACTGTGCCATCGTTTTAAAATATGTAACCGCATACATAAATATGCTTAAAGTTATTTCTGTTTGAGGCCTGCCGTGAAGCTGTTGTTCTAGGATACTGGAGGTGTACATGTTAATGTCTGCTTCTCGTCTTGAGTGGCTTTTGTTCTGTAGGACCCAGCCCTAGTTTGGATGTGCTGCAGCTGTAAAGAGTGTGTGTGTGTCCGTGTGTGTGTGTCTGTGTGTGTGTGTGTCCGTGTGTGTGTGTGTGTGTCCGTTTCCCCAGGCAAATATAGCTTTGTTTGAGGCACGCTGTAAGGAGAAAATCCAGCAGTTTGAAGACGCTGGTTCAGACGAGGAGGATATCTGGGATGAAAAGGATGTCACCTTCGCACCGGAGGCACAGAGACGCCCCAGGTCAGTGAAACACAAACACCGAGCCAGATCACTTCACCTGAACTTGATTTGAACCTTAACCTCAAAACCAAGTCTTAACAGTCCTTTGTAGTGGCCCTGCCAAAATGTCCTCACGATTCCGAAATGGGCTTTCTTTTCAATGAAACTGATTTGTATAGCCCAAAATCACAAATTTACCTCAGAGGGCTTTACAATCTGTCCAGCAAACGACATCCTCTGTCCTTTTGAGGGTCTCCCACCGGAACAGGAAAAACCTCAGGGAGAGGGTACTACGATAGTTTTAAAACTCAAAATGGTCCTCTTTTTAATGTCATACTGAATCAACTTCAATGGTGAGTTTAAAACCTTGAAGTCCTGATCATCCATCTATTTAAGTCGTCTGGGCAACTAAACACAGGATTCATCACAAAGTAGAAGAATCTCCAAGGTCATTTTGGTGTAAAGCAATCGTCAAGTTGGTACACTTTTTTTTTTTTTTTGTGGTTCAGAAATTTGTATGTAGCATATAGTTTAATATTCTAGTGGAAGAACTAGAGAGATGACTCATACCTTTAAAAAAAATGTCATCACATTTGTGAAATTTTACTCAAATAGTGACCTAAACATTTCCTCTTCGCTCAATGTTGACATTTTAAAAACCAACTTATTTCTAAGTTGAAGTTACTACAAGGAACTTTTAAATGGTTATGGATGGGTCTCAATGTAAAACTGATGCCTCCGTATGACTTGCATAAGTAAACGACCATCGGCCAGAAGAGTGGCTATTTTTATATCGTAGTAGTTTTAATAAATGTGGGTGTGCTCATGGAAACACTACCCCTTTGGTCCAAAGGGCTGCCGAAATCTATACAAATGAAAGTTCCATGTAGAATATTTAACTGAGTAATAATAGTCATTTTCTGTTGACTATATGACATTAAAATATCCTCAATTGCCAGCCATGTATACTTTTTAGCACCGGCCTTAACAGCCAAGCTGTATCACTTAAGACTCTGTACCTCTCCACTTATTTGCGCTCACCAGTGCAATAAGTAGTAATAAAATGAAGTCCGATGTGGATTAGAAATAACTCGTGACGTGTGTGTGTGTGTGTGTCCATCTCAGGAGTTCAGGCAGCACGGACAGTGAGGAAAGCACTGACTCGGAGGAGGAGGACGTGAAGAGAGATCCGTTTGAAGCTTCCAACCCCACCACCGATGACCGAATGGAAGTCGACACAGGTTGGTGTACCCAAGACTACTGCATATCAACCCGAAGGACATACCTATATCAAGTGAACCCAAGTAAGAAAAACGTTTGCCTGGACGGGGTTTAGGATTCAAATAAGATTTAGCCCGGTGAAGATTATTCACCATTAATTCTATTCAGGGCTTATGTTAGAACTGTGATTAGGTTTATTTTCAGTTTAGGTTTTTGAGGCTGATGATGTGGTTTATGAAATGACTGTTTTCTGTCCATGCAAGTAGGAGTGGCGGTGCGTTCAACACCATACTTTTTCTGCCTGATTTTCATGTTTGTTTTTTTTTTATAATCATTATTGTCTTTTTAGGGCCTGTGTGGACGGCCAACTTTGATGACATCCCCATGGACACAGGTACGTCCACAGCGCCGGCCTCCAGCCCCAACAACCCTGCTGCCCCCACTGCTTCGTCCTCCTCCCCCTCTTCTACAGAAGACCTCCCCGAGGCATCATGGAGCGCCACCACTCCACCTGCCACCGCCAAACCTGAAACTGGCTGGGCTGATTTCTCCAACTTCACCCCTGTCAGGTAGGACGTCCCAACAGACTCCGGTTCAGGTTCTGTGTGTGCCTGCAGTGCTGCAGCTAAAGAAGAATTAATTTGTCTTTGAGCCTGAGTGTTTTGTAAATAAAGAGTGTTCTCTTTCAGCCCCAAAGACCCTCTAAGGTGCAACTCTCCTGTTGCTATGGAAACCAGCATAGAGACGATGGATCCTCTGGGGGTGAATGCACCCATGCAGCCTGAAGGTGAGACGTGTGTAAATGCATGGCCATATTGACAGTGGGACTTCTGTACATCCATATCACACGCACACACGCAAACACACACACGCACATATATCTGTCCTGTTGTCCCACTATGATAAGCTAAACCTGGACACACTTTGATAAAATTTGACACTAGCTAATGTGTATGATCTCGCTTTGCTTGTCTTTCAGTAGCAAACTCTGAATAACCCAAAGTCATATTAGTAGGAGAGATGATCCCTACTGTCCGGGTCGCTGATGAGTTTGTTAAAGGTTAAGATTCAAACCTATTGTCTCTCCCCCCCCCCCCAGATTGTGATGGCTGGCTGGGTACCAGTGTGGCTTCTCCCTCCTCCACCTCAACTAAGGATTGTGGGAGACCTAAAGCGGAGGAGGAAACGGCTTCCTGTGAGCAGCGCAGCATCACAGAGACGGTCATCAACGGCTCCATGAAGGAGACCGTCAGCCTCACTGTTGACGCCAAGACTGAGACCGCCGTCTTCAAGAGGTTCGCCAAACACATCCACGCAGAAAACACAACATGGCTCTCTGTGCCAAATGACTGAATGTCATTAGTAGCGGTTTAATGCAAACGTTATCGCACTGGTGTTCAAAAACGCCACAAGGCGATCACTGGAATTCTCTCCTCTCTCCCAGAATGGCTACGATGTGTCTCATTAGTCTTCCCCATCTGTTTTCATGGGTGCCCTCACACTACCACTTGGTCACAGTTCCTGTAGATGTGCGGTTATATTTAACACCCAGATCCGAGACGGGCCCCAGGCCATTCAAACGCATCTACTATTTGGAGTGTTTACTAAAATAGTTTATCTGCGTTTGAATCCTCGGTCCACCAATGCTGTGCATTTGCTGCAAGTATTTAGTTTGCTCTTGTGGACAAAATCACTGTAGTGTCAGCAGAGTGACTTAAACTTAGAAACAGACATGTTTCTGAGACATTTATTCTCAGCACAACATCGAAAGGCCCAGTTTCCACCAAAATACCACCAGCTTGCTTTGTTCTCTCATTCGAATGGACCTCCCAACTTAAGGAGACGTTTCTATTCATATATTTTAAACTGACAGCGTGTCAGTGTCAAAGGCTAAGCTAGCATTTTGCCCACTGGAAAGTTTGGTTTAAACCATTTTTTATTATAAAAATCAGGAACCTTAGGCTATGAGACTGAAAAGCATCTCTCATGCTGTGAAAATTCAAAATATAACTGTTGTAATAGGAGGTTAGTTTCTCCTTGGCTATATTTGTCAGTATAATGAGACTAGCTGGTCCACCTTAAAGGTCAGCCCACCTTAAGTGAGTCTTGGCCGAGGTTCTTGCCCTCTACTGTAATCAGCAGGTGGCCTGCAAGACACAGGACCTCTAATTGTGTTAGGATTTATTCACCGGCAAATAAACTGTACTTTAGCGATAACGCTACTGCTAACCTCATTCTTCCTGTCACACACCTTCTCTCGCTCCCTCTCTCTCGACCGCACACTCTCTAAAGTTACGCACACTACCTGACTCTCCACTAATTCCTTTGTACAGTCCTGTTTCATACTGGCGTTTCAGCAGTGCTGCCGTAGTGAAATGCGTGGCTCTCCTAAATCCACAGGTTTACAGTTGGTTGTCCTCCGTCCCTCTGTCCCCTTGTTGATGCTGCATTATATTGTCTGTCTGTCTGAGTAATAACAACTGTCTGATGACCTGAGCGACACTTACAACCTGAGCTTCCCCTCCTCTCTCTCTTGCTGTGCGTTGTGGGTGTGGTCTTCTTCAGAGTTTTGAAATCTTATCGGTATGTACAGCCAATCAGAGATCAGCCTGCAGCCGTGATGTAGTCTTGTTGTCACGTCAACCACCAACTTTTCTTTCCCAATTTTGATCTTCTTCTTTGGTTTCAGCTCCTTGTTTGTTTATTTCATTATCTCCATTCTGCATGTGTTTCTACCAAAGGTGTTGTCCAAGTGAGTTTATTAGTTTATGGCCTTATTCTTAACAGGTCAACGGATTAAACACCAAATTATTATTTGAAATGACACAAGTGAAAGTGCAGCTTAGTTTGCTGAAGTGGCCTCAACGACAATTTGGATTATTATAATATTTGTTACAAACCGCTTAATACGTTTTATTGGCTTTGGTTCTCAGTTATTGTCTCCATGTTAAGCTTCACATGAACAAATTGAAGTTATTAAATGTTATAATGTGCAAACGGTCACAATCCGGGGCGTGGGTGGGTGTCTAGACAGCACAAGCACAGCTGATTGAAATGGTACATTTCTACAGTAGTCTGCTCTCACTGAGCACACTTGTGGCCACTAAATTAATTTAAATGATAATGGTATGTTTTGACCTCACATTGGCATAACAGTTAATATGAATAATGACAAACATTTTCCTTCATTCCTCTGACATTTATAATATTAATCCACTCATTACTTTTAATCACAAAAATGCTATTCAGTAAACATTGCAACTCTTTTAAAAGCAATGTATCATTTCAATAAGCTCCTATGAAAGGTTTATTTTTTTTTATTAAGAACGAAGCTTTTCTTTTGAGCAGTGAAAGTTCATTAAGTGGTCGTGTCCCTGTTTGTAAATGAAGTAACATTAAAGCTTTATGTATGTCAATAAGGCTACTTTCAACCAGCATTAAGATACTGGTATGAATGATATGGTGTCGTAACAATAACCAGAGGGTCTTAATTAGGCCCATATTCTTCTTCTAGCATTACAGCTGGTCTTCTGAACTCAACAGGTGCTGAATCGTTCTGTACCATCGCAAATCTTAGATTTTATCTGGATGTTTGTGGGCGTTTTGCTTTGATTGAGGCCTCATCAAGATTATTGGTGGTTCTCTGAGACAAAGCAAGACTGACGGCTGGCAATTTGGGTCTAATCAGTGTCCAAATCAGTTGGTAGGCCCGCCTACTATTTGGCTCTGTAACAACAAAATCAACAGCATCCTCTCCAAACAGTTGACTTTCTCCATTTGCTGTACATTTTGATGCTTCTCCTACATGCTGCTCCATGTCAACACCCTTCATCCTTTGTTTTTCCTGTGTGCTCCGTCAGTCCGTCCAGCATGCGTCATCGTGCACATCTCACTGTGTTCTGTGTGTTTCTGTGGGCCGCGTGGCCGGTGCCGATCACATCGTATGGTATTGATGTATATATGTGTGTGTCTGTGTCTGTGTGTGTGTCCCCTGTGTGTTGCAGCGATGAAGAGAAGAGTGCCTCTTCAGAGAAATACTCAGTAGTGGAGTGTGTGGATTCAGAGAGAACAGGCGTCAACAGCTCAGCCGCAGCCTGCTGTCCCAAAACAGGGTCAGACGCCACACACACACACACACACACACACACACACACACCTAAAAAACATTCACAAAAATATTCAGTTCCATGATATCTTAAAGCCCTGTTTGTATCTGACTGCCATAGACAGTGAAAAACTTAATTTGGAGCAACAAGTCAAATGTGACCCTCTTAATGCAGCAGCATGGAAACCCTTCATTACTCTGTACGGAGCGTGGAATGGGCCCCCCAATAGTTGGAGAGTTTTCAGTAATCATTTATATTCAATTGATGAATTTTAAAATGCAATTGGAAATTGTTCCAGATGCATTACAACACAGTAAAAAGATATTTTTTACTACTTTTTCTATAAAGTTTCTCTGGGCACTTTAATTTAAACAATGTGAACCGAGAAGCTGTTATGTCTGGCAGGCGTGGCCAATCAGAGTTCCTTTTGTTGGCTGGAATTTTATAAAAAATGTTTGGTTCCACACTGTTTACGTGTCTCTAAATCATAGAATTCACAACATAGAAACTGTGAATGTTAAATGAGGAGCAATGTGGTAGAAAGGTTCATGAGTAAAATAGTTTATGGAGCTTTGTATAATTATCTTGTGATCTTTTTAATGCATCATGGAATATGCAGATTTAGTTAATTCTGCATTTACATTTATCAATTTATGAATTAATTATGCTTAAAACGCTGTAAAAGTCCAAGCTCTATAAGGCTTTGTCCACAAAAACATGCAGCACCTACAGCAGTCGTCCATATCACATCATATTTATCACAGGCATATGTTCCTGTTTTCTAGATCCTGTTGCTTTAATGTCCCATCCAGATTATTATTAGATTATTTAGATAAACTCCTGCGTCTTGTCTTTCTGCATAAACATGTTTACAGAATTGTAATCGCCTGTGACTATAAGCTAGCTCCTCTCCCCTTCCTCTCCCCTCCTGTGTGTCCTGCAAGCAGTGAGAAGTGTCGGCCCAGTGTTGAGCTTCCCAACGGTCCTCTGGAGGAAATGTCACCCGTCGAGGAGGCCAAGTAAGTCAGACTGCTATGATGTCTGTGTGAGAGTAGGCGGGGCTTAGTGGTACAGCCTCCAGATCCAACAGTGTACTGTGCTACTGCACACTGAGCAGAGACAGGTTTCTATAGTTTACAGCTACTCCGTCATTATTCTGTTGATCGACGTGTCCTTTCCCCGTCCTGTCCTCCCAGACTGGACCAGAGTGCCGTGTCCTCAGAGCCAGCTGTAAACGGGCCGGCGTGAGGGCCTCCTAATGCCAGCTGACGTCCAGCCTGTTCTGCCACGCAGGGCCCTCCTGCTGGCCAGCCAGCGGAGGCCACTGCTCAGAGCTGTACCAATCACACGCCCCCACCAGGACCAGCAATACTCCTATTGGCTCATCACTGACTGACGGACAAGACAGGTGTACAGACACAGGACGAACTGAAAAGCAAAACCAGAGACATACTCGAATGGATACAGAATACCTTTTTTTCTGCATTTGTTTATATACTATTGTTCTTATGAGGTGATGTGCGACTGATATCTTGCCACTCAAAATTAAATAGTAATGTTGCTATAGTTAAAGAAATGATTGTATGAATAAAATATTTTATAAAAAGAAAAATGTATACAGAAACATAAGATGAATTACCACAGAACCAGGACTAGCTGAATAGCTGTGGTTACTGGCTGGATCTGTCATCCTGCAATCTGAATACAACAGTTGCTAGATTTCAAATTCTCACCCACCATTGGTCCGTGTCTCTGAGCAACGCTGCTCCCACCAATTGAAACACAGTTTAAAAAGGACACACTCAAAGTTTTATTTTCGCTGCAGGTATTATTATTTGTAAATGTTTTTCTCTTGTATTCTTCTGCATTGAGTAAGATTTTACACTCTTTTTTTTTTTTTTTTGCTATAATTTTTTTTATTTATTATGGAAGTAAGATGATTATGTTTTGTTACTGAAGAGCCGTACCAACACCCACCCCCCTCCCATAGCGGCTGCGTTCATGCTGACTGGGTTCCCGCCTCGCAGCCAGAAGGCTAACAGGAGAGGTCCAGTATGACGTCACCGCAGCCTGAACTGGGAGCTGTAAATGCATTCTGAGCTTGTGATTTTTAGTCCCAACTAAACTTCTTCAGAAACCCAGTCCTCTTCTTTGGCCCAAAACTCTTCATGACTTATGGGTCTCTCCCTTTTAAGTCTCTATCACATATTTGAAGATGCACAGTGCAGAGCTCTGATTTGAGGTAGCGACAGCGTTTTAGAGAAGGTGGTAGTTGAAGGCTGTTGAAGACTAAAGCGTTTCCCAGTGGAGCGTGGAGCTCACTGTGACCCAGTCCCTTGGACCGGGACCCGGTCCCACTGTGACCGGGACATGGTCCCACTGGGACCGTGGGCAGTTGTGCTGCTGATCAAGGTTCAGCCACGGGTGTTTATTCTTGGACTGTTCCCGTCTCTTCAAGGGGGCGTTATTAAATGTGAGGCTCGGGCAAAGGAGTGGCTCAACGTTCGCTGTAACCATTGCCATCTGACAACGCACTGTCGACCAATCAAATCGGTGCACACATTCCTGGTAGATGAACGGCTAAACTGGCTTGTTTACGTGCTAATTGTTGAAACCTAGAACGATAAACTTTCCAGAGTTGTAAAAGCCTCCCTCACAATGTTCCCCCACCAGACTCCGTGTTCTACGTGCACCACGTCTACTTAGTCCGCCTTCACGAGTCCACGATCGACGGGCCAGTTGTTGGTCTGATAAACGGAAAGTAAAATCAGCTGATCTTGATTGGCAGCAGATCTGTTGCAGCGTTCCTGCTGAATATCCGTCCACATCCGGTTCCCTGTGGCTCTGGTCCCTAAGAGGCCCTTTACCGATGCATGTACCTGCAGCTGGATTTAAATGGTGTCTTTGTTCCACCCTTCCATGGACTCGCTTCCTTTCCCCTCCGCCAAATGTGACACTTTTTTTCTTTTTCTTTTTTCTTTTTTCATCTTGGCAACAAATGACTCACTGGTTGGGGTTTGGATCCAAAAGAAAATGTAACTGAGTTTTCTGTACCGTACCAGCATTGGAAGGGGAAGAAGCTATTTACGGATGATTGTTCAACCCACTTTTTTTGTCCGATTTTATTAATTAAATTTCATCTTAATTTCTGAAGCTAAGTGGTCTTTGCAGATGGTTTCTTGGGCGTGTTACCCCATCACACCAGAGGTTTAACGGCGGCTCTAGGTCTCTCATTACAGAACTGTATAGAAAGCTCATTTCCAGACAGTGGAACTCAGGAAATGTCCAACGACTACCCATATTTCTGACAGGTCAAAGTCTTAAAGTTTCACTGGAAGGTGAATTAATCTAGAAGTTGAAACGGTGCATCAGGTGGTAATTATGGCTCCTTCCTGTCTGAGGCTTTCCGGCATTGAATCGTCCAACGTGAGCTTGAGGGTAGTTGAACTGCAATGATGTCGCACCGCTGCCACTCCCTTCAGTCTCAGGGAAACCTGGAGAAGGTCAGTAAGTTCTTTCTTTTTCCCCAGTTTGAACAATGCTAAAGGGTTAGGCTGTTTGAGACAAAACAATACATAAAACATTAGTTCTAGATATTTTGATGTACAAACATGTCGGAGATGAAGTATTTCCTTTTACTATTGATCAAGACCAAGCTATATATTTTACTATGATCTCCAGTACCACTTATATTTTAGTATTAAAGTAAATGTACGATCAACAACTGTCGAGGCTTTAAGTATAACTTTCAGTAGAATAGGTCAGATCTGAGATGAATTGCAGATCATTTTAAGTAGACAAGTGATATCTGGCCTACATGTCAAAGCAATATGAATATCAAAATAGGTTTATTATAGAGGCTTTTAAATACAGTCCCTGACAAAAGTCTTGTCGCTTGGGTACAAGTTGACCTTAAGTGCCCCTCAAATATATTTGTAATCAATTTTTTTTTTTTTACAAGAAATGGCTAATTTCAATCCCAACAGCTTTTGAAATAATGTTTTGGTGCCAAACGAAACTGCTGAAAAGCATTCTAACGTTCACAGCTTGGTAAAGCCCACTGAGTCAGTTTGTGCAAAGACAAAAGTCTGCACCCAATCCTAGATTACAGCCTCACCTACGATCAATAATTGATCAGTCAATTAGTGGGTGTGTATAAAAAGAACCCCAGCACACCAGACCTTCACATCAACTGCAACTTGACTTCTGACAACATGCCTAAGAGTCACCCTGAGACCAAAGCGTTGATTATCAAGAGGCTGAAGACCAGAGCCACTGCTGAGGTGGCTGACACCTTCGATGTGTCTCAGCGTCAAGTACAAAGAATAAGAAAAAGATTTGAAGAGACTGGAGATGTTTTTGACAAGCCCAGGTCCGGCAGACCCCGCAAGACAACTGCTCGGGAGGACCGTTTGTTGGCTCGAAAATCCAAGGCCAGCCCCTTTTCCACTGCAGCAGAGCTCCACCAGGCCTGGTCACCTCAAGTCCCCGTGTCAACCAGGACAGTTTGTAGAATTCTGTCTCAAAATGGTCGAATCAGTGCCCAGAAACCAGCACTAAACAAAAGGCAAATTCAAGGCCCACAGCCTGCTAAAAGGATGGACGCTGGAAAAGTGGCAGAAGGTGGATTTCTCAGATGAATCTTCGGTTGAATTACATCACAGCCGCCGCAAATATTGCAGGAGACCTACGGGAGCCCGCATGGATCCGAGATTCACCCAGAAAACAGTTAAGTTTGGTGGCGGAAAAATCATGGTCTGGGGTTACATCCAGTATGGGGGTGTGCGAGAGATTTGCAGGGTGGAAGGCAATATCAATAGCCTAAAATATCCAGAAGTATTAGCTACCTCTTACATTCCCAACCATAAAAGGGGTCAAATTTTGCAGCAGGATGGTGCTCCATCGCATACTTCCATCGCTACATCAAAGTTCCTCAAGGCGAAGAAGATCAAGGTGCTCCAGGACTGGCCAGCCCAGACATGAACATCACTGAGCATGTCTGGGGTCGAAGGAAAGAGGAAGCATGGAAGACGAAACCAAAGAATCCTGATGAACTCTGGGAGGCATGTAAGACTGCTTTCTTTGCTATTCCTGATGACTTCATCAATAAATTGTATGAATCATTGTCAAGCCGCATGGATGCAGTCCTTCAAGCTCATGGAAGTCATACAAGATATTAAATATGGATCTCACAGCACCACTACTTAATTCACTGATGTTATGCAACATATTTTTGTATTTGAAGTAAATAATTTGTTCAATTTTCACATTACTCTCTGTAGGCGACAAAACTTTTGTCTTGCCAAAATCTGACCTTTCTGTGTTCATTAAATGATCAATCTTTCTTCAGTGAAGCAAATTTATTTTAGTATATTAAACAATTTGGGAGGGTTTTAGCTTTCATATGAGCCATTTCTAAAACAAATGGATTAATTAAAAGTCAGCTGTTTCTACAAAATGGATAAGTGACAAGACTTTTGTCAGGGACTGTACAAGGTTGTCATAGGCAGAAATGTAACGCACACCTTTTTTTTTTAAAAGTAATAATGGTATGTTGTCGCAGTCGAGAAACTGGAAAACCAATTCACATGCAGTGAGGAGTAAAATGTCTCAATATCATACAAATGATGCAAAACTTTTTTTTTTCACTTTTATACTTTTGGAGATATCAAAATGAAAATATGAAGTCCATTAAACCCTACAGGGCTCAATATTTCAAACTAGACCAGATCCACTAACGGATACTGCTCCCACTTGTAACCGATGAAAGAGTGTAAGATTAAATAAGATGCCTTTATGGCATACTTTATATCTGTCATACTGGGGCCCCTAATGTAGGCCTTAAACCCCTCTGAGGTCTGAGCCACTTCCCTGGTCCTCCTGCAATCAAACAGTCATGACATGATATATAATATATCGTCATGATATATAATATATCGTCATGATATATAATATATCTGCGCTGATTGAAAAGGTGGTTCTTTGTGAACGTGTCAGATCATAACGTATGTTTTTTTTTTTTTTTAAAAACACACCTTCAAACTAGTTTAATTGTATTAAAACTAGAACTAGCTCCCATTTGTATATCTACAGCCAGTCATGTTGCAGTTTACATCCATATCTGTCCAAAATGTATAGAATACAAGTTTGACACACTCAGCCAACACAACCTACTCCCTATATTTACTTTATACTTCTAGTACTATTACTGCTACTACTAAATATTTTTGGTAAAAAGGTGCAAATAGAGTTAAAAATAGTGAGATGTACAGGGTTAAATATACCTAGAAGTATAAATGTATACATCCACAGAATCTCAAAATGGTCATAAAATAGTTTGGATGATTATTTCTGACGTATTGATATATCACCTGATTCTTGTACTTTTTAAAGTGTATTCAAACCAAACTAACATCATTGCCGTAGTGCTGCAGTGATTATTGCTGGATATTTACTTGATACAATTTACAAATTCGTCCTGTAAAAAGATTTAAAAAAAACAAAAAAAAAAACACATGCAACACGCAGCTGAAACATATTCACAGACGATTTATTTTTGATTGAAATTATTTCACATCATAGTTGTTATTTTTCCTGTTAAAGATCTTTTGTATTTTTATTACAACAGCCACAGAGCAGCAGCAATAATAATAATAACCCAGCAGGAGAAGCAGATCAACGTGGAGAAAGACTGAAAAAGAGAGAGAAATATGATGGGCGACCCTCCTTTTTCTCCAGCTGCCAAAACATATTTACTACAAGGAATTCTGGGAAATCTAGTTGTTTTTATTCAGTCTGTCAGGCGGTGCCACATCTGACCCGGGTCCTTCCATAACAACTGGATCGACGTGAACTCTGTACAGTTTGTGTTGAACTACAAACGTCAGAGAGGTGATGGACAAGAGGGAGGAGTCAGGACCACGAGATATGGACACACCCGAAAATAAAAACAGTGGGAGGAGTTAGAGACAAACCGCCCACTTCTTTAAAGGAACAGTTTGCTTTCCTGCAGAGTGAGAAGAGGAGATGGATGCCACTCACGTCTAACCCTGGTACCAATCTTCTCATCTGACGTTCATCGGAAAAAGCCTTTTTTCCCGAAATGTCAAAAAAATTCCATTAAAACATTCAGACATTAGGGATAAAACAAAACTACAGTAAGTTACACTGAAGCTTGATTTAAAATAGCGTTCAGTCAGTGTGGTCCACCTCTGATATGATTTCCTGGCAGGACAAACTTTTTTTTTTTTTTTTAAATATGAAAATAGACAAACTTAAATGATTAAAGCTCAGCTGGAGCAGCTTCAGTCCATCAGTATCAGTACTGGCTTTTTAGAAAAGCAATATCACTCAAATCCAAGACTCACGGGTCGATTCCTGGCAACAACTAATCAGAAAGTAATTAGATGGGATCTTTCTCCATTTCAGTCCTTAACCTCAGTGAGATAGTGATCAGACCCTTTTATCAAATTTTCAAACCTTTTTATAAAAACAAAATTACAAAATAAAAATACCAGATGACGCAGCGACATGTACATGCAAAAAAAAAAAAAAAAATGAAACGACAATAACACAGGAAACAAATATCTGATTAAAGTGATCAAATCAAAGATGTTGGAAAACATAAAAGATATTATGAAAAACATTATTTGTTAGATTACAGTGCACTTTGTGTGAAAAACAAAAACAACCACACACACGTAAGATGAAGGCAACACCAGCCTGCCAATGATGGGAGGCTGCGAGGTACAGAAAAAGGATGAAGAGGATAAAACAGTGGTGGGGGGGGGGGGGGCAAAGAGAGGAAGGGGGGGTCAAAGAGAGGAAGGGAGGAGACGACTATATACACTCGTATATACATCATACAGGATATGAAAGAGGTCCTAGAGCCAGACCCAAAGACGGACGTACACAAAACCGAGTCTACAGGCCAAACCCAGAACTGTCATGGCACCCAATAAATAGGAAACGAAGCCTCTGGTGGCGGACGGCGTCCTGTCCTCTGCTGCAGCTCCTGCCTCCGTTCAACATAAAGATAAAGCGGATGGATGCGGTCAGAGCGAGGCTGACTGGGCAACAAGGGTGGAGATCGGACTTGTCTTGTGTTTTAGGGCGCGGACAGAGAGGAGAAAGAGGTTCTGACAGTGTGTCGGGCAGTTACCACATCGCATGAAACATTTTGAGGGAATGTAGACGGGCAAATGTGGCTGAAAGGTGCCTTTTTTTTTTTCACCCCAAGTCTCTTGTCCCTTATAGCCCAATGCGAAAGAATATGTACAAGAATTTTGTCCCATCCTTTGATGGGAATGAATCATCCCAACAGCCTAAAAATGACACCCATGTTTTATGGCGTAATATAAATACAGCAGAACAATTCAAAACAGGTGGTGTGACAGATAGAAAGATAATAGGCAACTCATCCACAGCTCCACCAGAGGCACTGCGACTCTTCACCCTGACCTCAGCGGGCTGGGGGGGGGGCGGGGGGCGGCAGGTTCCACCGGACACACCTGTCGGTACTGAAACCACACTCACGTTGGCTTGAAGATAGAAGTGCACAAAATAAAAACTAAACTCCATGACGATGTTTGGCAAGTGTCCTTTCTTCTTTTTCATAACCGTCTCAAAAAGAGCCCCCACCCCAAAAAAACCCCAAAACAATAGCAGAGGATATGAAAATATACAACTCTCAGCTGGTGATGGTCTGGTTTACAGGTCCACTAGGTTACCACCAGGGCGTGGTACAGAGAGATCCATGTGAGGGCGCCCTCTTGGTTGGCTTCTTTTGTTGTACGTTGCAAAAAAAAAAAAAAAAAAAAAAAGGGCCTGGGTACTTCATTACTGTCAGGACGCAATAATCCAGGAGGATTTAAAGACACAACTTATAAATACGTGGCGGTCCCAGACCACCCAGCTACTGCTACACAGCTGTCTTATTAAATAGTAATGGGAGATCATCAGTATGGTACACTGAGAACGAATGGAACAAAAAAGGAACAAACGTTGCCATCGCCGTTTAACTTTCCTGCAGAGGTCCCGAAATGTTTCTGAAATGTCATCACTGGGGGTTTTCCTCATATATAGATGTTTTATATAGAAACACACAGTATATGAAAGCACAGATGTCTGGAAAAATATGTTCATTCAAGTTGATAAAAACCTTTCTTTTTTTTTTCTTTTTTTTTTTTTTCTTCCTTTTATGTGTGTGAACGTGTCGCGTTAAGAGGAATAGGCACAGTCTCGCAACTCTTCTTCTCCTTCTTCTCTCGGAGGTAGCACCTCATTTTCCAAAACGAAAGAGACCAGAATCGGAACCTGAAAACCGAAGCCAAAGAGCGCGAGAGGGACAGTTCAACACGGTCGGTTTTGGAGAGCTACATAGCGGATCGGATTGGAGAAGAACTGGAATGTGAGCTGCTGTGTCCAGCCTTCATGGCGCGAGGGCGGGAGAGGGAGGGAGGGAGGGAGGGAGGGAAGGAGGGAGAGGAAGGCTCAGGTCTTCCTCACGACACACACAGAGGAGGGAGAGCTGGACTTGGACTGGATATGAAAACTGAGAGACCATGTGTGAAACACAGGGCGAACGATAAAGGCAGAGAGAGAAAGGTGTCCCTTCTGTCGCAATATCACGGCTCCTTGCATGTCCTCTGATCACAAGGTCCTTGGAGCATTGGTGACGGAGGTAAGGGGGAGGAGGGGGGGCGCGAGGTCCATAAAGGTTTCTCTTTTAGGAAAAGGGACGCTGGCTAGACAGCTCCTTCCTGGTGATGGCGTCTGAAGATGACGAAGGCTCCTCCTCTGACGTAAAAGGTGTCAGAGACGTGGTCACATCTGGGGATGATGTCAGAGTTCCTGGTCTAACGATAGGTGATGATGGAGGCGACATCACTACATAATTTCCATGTGATGTGTCTGAGCCTGTGTGCAGTGTGTGCATGTGTGTGTATGTGTGTGTGTGTGTGTGTGTGTGTGTGTGTGTGTGGGCATGTGTGAGGGCCATGTGGTTGATCACCAGGCCTCCGTGTACCGAACGTCAACGTCTTTCAGGTTGGGCAGTTTGGCCTGCAGAGAGACAGGCAGAGAGAAACGGGATTGACACGTGCACTTACTAAATATGCTTTAGTCAGCCCTAGTCAGATCAAAAATGTATTATTAATATCATTAATATTGCACACATACAGATAGGTAAGTTTATTTCCCTGATCATTTCAAAGAACCTAATTTGGTAGAATGAGTTGCCTTGCGGTTTTACCTTGAGGTCCTCGTATGTGTCAGCTGTGAGCTTGGTGCTGTTCATATTCAGACTGCACAGACTCTTCATGGCTGAAAGAGGCAAACAGTCACAATTAGCCACATTTACAAAGGACACCCTCAACGCAGTTAACAAGTTGAGTCTGAGCTAGTCCTGTATTCTTGAGACTGCTCACTCTCATTAAAGGAGACATGTCATTCTCAGGTACACACTTGTATTTTGGGTTTCTACGACAACGTGTTTCCATGTCATATATTCTTTTTTTCTCATACTCCGTCTGAATAGACCTGTAATCACCCTCCGCCTTAAACGCTCCGTTTTAGCGCCCGTCTCTTTAAGTCCCACCCCTGAAAAAGCTCAGCCTGCTCTGATTGGCTAGCGAGAAAAATATGGTGCACCTTTGCAAAGGTAGTTCAAAGATGCTCTATAGCGAAGACGATGCATTATACGCTCCGCCAATGGTTTTAAACGGTACCCACTTCCTGTCTACAAAGTGAGCGTGGTCTGGACCTGCCGCTTGTCTCCTAAAGGGGCGGGGCAGTGGGAAAACCAACGTGACACAGATACAGGAGAACGACTCAGTGGGCCGTCTCCTGTCTGAACCGTCTCTGGGACGTTCTCAAGCTGTGGGTGGTCTGTTCTAACGAGCCCTGCATGACATGGGAAGGTGAGCCAAATCTGATTGGCTTGTTGAATCACATGTTTTCTGATCCAGGCAGCCCAAAAAGAACTGTCCCGGAGGTTGTATTTCACGGGTCGGAGGTTGGTAGAAACTCCAGATACCCAAATGTGTGTGTGTGTGCACAAGCACTGAAAAGGTGTTCAATAATATGTCATAATAATTGAATATTGTAATAAAACCTTCTACAGAATGCAGTGATATGATTCATTTTGTGTATGTTTCCTTACAACTGAGAGCCAGCAGACCAGCATCGGTGACGGGGGTCTCACACAGGTTCAGAACCTGAAGACAGGCCAGATGTTCGGATAGCAACCTTAACCCTGCATCCCCAAACTAAAGGAGGGAAACAACAAAGAGAGATAGGACATGACACATCTATTAAATCAGTTGTGTGTGCGTGTGTGTGTGTGTGTGTGTGCGTGTGCGCACCTGTGTGGACCAGAGGTTGAGCTGTTTGAGTGAGGGCAGCTTGATGAGCTGCTCGGCACAGGCACTGGTGACGTTGGTAAAGGCCAAACTCAGATTCTCCAAGTTCCCAAAAGAACCTGAACTCAGCAGGCGGGCCAGGTCTGCATCCTAAATGTTGTGAAAAAAAACACACAAAAAAAAACACATTCAATATTGAAATCGCAAAAGCGAGTATCTTATTATGGCCGCTGGCCAGGACAGAAAGGGTTAAAGTTTGTTTTCTGTGTGAGGCCGTGAAGGCATCAGGTGGTCTCACCGTGGACTTTGAGGGCAGAGTCAGCCGGGTGGGGCCTCCTTTCCTTTGCTGAGGAGGAGACAGACAGAAAAGAAAGATGGCGTCTGAGCTCAAAGCCTTGCAAGAACATTGTCAGACAGTAGATGGTGTGTGTGAGCGGCTGCATGCACGCTGCATTCATGTCACATTGAGGAAAATGGACATACGTGATAATAGCAGGTTTGAAACATGATCTCTCGCTGCTTTCAGAGAGAAATCAGACAGCACACGAGGATGACAGGAAACCTCATGTTGAGACATTTTTTCCCGATGATGTTTGAACTGTGCAGACAAACACGCATCCTTTGTTTCACCGCTAATTACTAACTCGTTGAGGAAATCCGGTTATAAATTAGAATCATATATATATATATATATATATAGATTTTGGCACATATCGATAGCCGAAGAGCAAAACCTCCTACCTGAAAAATGCACTTTTTTGAGATTACTAAAAAAAAAACTAAAAAAAAAAACTGTTTTCTTGCAGAATGCTATTTGTTAAAGATACCCAATACATAATACAAAAGAAGAAAAAAAGAAGAAAAAAAAAAGAAAAATATACAAAGTGCAGATAGGAGGTTATTCCCCACTTTCCTGGATCATCATAGTGCAGATAGGAGGTTTTGCACTTTGGCCATCAATATATAAAATATGATATACTGTATACACATATATATATATATATCAATATATAAAATATGATATACTGTATACACATATATATATATATATATATATATATATCCTCTGCGTGGACACGAGCAGCTCAGTTCTGCAGAATCGAGTGGCTGTGACTCAGTGTGTGAAGCATGCAGACGGAGCCGTGAGAGGACCGGTTCCCGTTACTGGTCTGGCCTTCGCTGCTCCAGCGTTTCAGGGCCAGATGAGCTCTGGGAATTGTCACCCTCCAGTGTTACTGGTAAGTGCGCGACAAAGAAGAATTTTCCAGTTAGCTGTGGCCCTTCTGGACTGGACAAGAGTGGAGGAGAGGGGGACGGTTGCCACGAGCCACCGGACCACAGATGTCCGGTAGAATCTGACTGACAAGACCAAGCTAAGTGGGCCCCTGATCATGAAGTACCAACGTGTCAGGGACTGCAGATGAAAATGAGCCTGGGTGGCTAAATCTGGCACATTTTCATGATGTCCATGTTAATCAATGTGCCTTGTTCCCTCTTAAATTAAATCAAATAAACATAAAAGTATGTTTTATCCAAACGCTCAATCCACAGAGAAATGCACAACGCCCGTATTCAGACACTGTGCCTTTAAATGAGCCGTCAGGACAGAAACGTTGAACATAAATGTGAAAGACGCAGACCACAAAACATATATGTAACATATATGTTTTCTACTTTAAAACATATAAACATGTTCTGGCTAGAAACCAAAACACAGTTATGAAAATAAGCACATGTCTCCTTTAAAACATTGAACACTAGAGTTACTCCAAAGGACTGAGGTATGGTTGCTGTTTCGGTATTGAAATTTTTTACTAGACCTAGACTAACTTTCATTTATTATAATGGAATCTCCAGATTACAAAAGTAGACCAACGCAGGACAATATATTAATTTCACCAGCTTCATATCTGGGAAATACAAAAATGTAATATTCCACTCTTGTGTCTGGAGCCAAAAGAAGTCCAGAGACAAAATGTATCAAGAAACACAGTAACTACTTCTTGCAGATGAATTTGCCATCAGCAGATACAGCCGCCATGAACGCTGATCTCACAGCTTCCACCACAGTCGTTTCCCATCATGTTGAGAGTGCTGCTGCACCTTCCCTGTTTGTCGGATCCTACAAATGGTTCTGAGCCGGAAAAATAAATCTATTCTATAAATACATTCAATAAATGAAAGAAGGAAGCCTCAGTGCGTCTTTGGAGTGACTAGCGTGTAATGTTGGTACGAGTAGCGAGGGTTCCTCCTGAACATGTCGCTACACGTTGGAGACGCGAGGGTTCGTAACATGTGGAGGAACTACCGGCGCTGTGATCAATGGTGGAGCGGCTCCACTGCCACAGCTGGGCCGCCTGGACCCACCTTTCACCGAGCGGTGAAACGAGTGCTCTCTGTTCATTCCCGCGCAACCGGAGCTGTTCATACCCGACGTCTTCCCTTTGCTCCCATCTCATCCAGCACACGCTCGCTTCTTAACTTCTGGGGCCTTTTTTTTTTTTTTTTTTTTTTTTTAGCAGAGACTGCTTTTGGAATTGTGGATTGAGAAGTAGGTCACATGCGTCACCGAGGACACGAGAATATTTGCACGTAATGAGAAACTGGTGATTCCCTTTCTTCCCGCAGAGGCCTTCACGCCGACAGGCTGAACGCAGAGATGTGGGACGGACTGGAACAAGACGTCCTCACTTCAGATCTACGAGAGGTGCAGGGTGCCAGAGAGAGCAGCTCCATGTTCTCTTCAGGCCTCGCTGTACCTTATAAAGTACTGAGTGTGTGTGTGTGTGTGTGTGTGTGTGTGTGTGTCGGGGCGGTAACTCACCAGTTCTTTGAGCTCTCTCTGTCGGTCACAGAGCTGCTCGTACATGCAGAGGCCCACCTGGGTGCTCTCCAGGGTGGAGATGATCTGCAGCTGGGTGTCTTTGTTCTCGATGATGTTGTACTCCAGCATCAGACACAGGATCTGCACACACACACGAGCAGACAAACACACGCTCACTATGAGGAGCACCACGGGGCGGAGCCTCTGGAGGAGCTTTGTCAAGTCAAGAGACAAAACAAACCCCTGGTGAGGTCACAGTGATTTCATCAGGGGCAAAGACGACAAGGTCAGAACAGGAAGCCCGTGTGTAGCAGCAGGGAGGATCGAGCATCAACAAGGCTTTTTAAACCCGGCTCCCCTCGGAGAAAATGGACAGAAGCCCCTTCATTTCAGTCATTCTACCCTCACTTTAACCAGCTGTGGTACTAGAACCAGACCTGAAGCTACAGCAGCAACAATTATCAAATTCATTCATTCGTCAACCAACAGAAAGATGTATCTGTTGGTTGATCAATCGACTACAGTCTGTATTTTTCTGCAAAGCTGACACACTGGTGTCCAGTCTCTAAAAAGGTGAAGCTCTGGTCGTCTGGGATGGACATTCTTCACTATTTTCCTGACGTTTTATGGACCGAACAAGTCATTTACTATTGAGGAAATAAATCGGCAGATGAATCTACGGCGTAAATATTTGTTATTGTGCAACCATGAAAAAATGAAAAAAGGATGATCAACTGTAGCATGAGACTGTGGGGTCTGAATAGGCCGTGGATGCTCCGTACCTCCACCATGGTCTGGTTCCCACGCAGGGCCAGCAGCATGCAGGGACCCAGCTTGTTCTCAGCCAGCGAGAGCAGGAACTTCTTGGTCTTGTAGCAGGAGCCCATGAGGATATGAACCTGGAGGAGAGGAAGAGGAGCGCTACGTATTAGAAACCCACGCACCAATAGTAGAATTTGACTGTGTGTGTGTCCGTACACTCACCATGCTGGCAAACAGCTCTCCATCGTCATCACAGGCCACACCTCCCGGACTGTAGAGCTGGAACCAGCCGTCTTTACCTGAACGCACGCTGAGTAGGCAGGAATGCACCTGGAGGAAAAAAAAAAACAACACATTTTTCTATTGGTGAATCTCGACATAAATCTCCACTAAACACTTCTCTTTACGCTGTGCTACGAGGTCTGAGCGGTGGTGAACATGCAGAAACACTCACCTCCTGCCTCGGGTCCTCCGCAAACCTCTGAATGACATATTTCAGTTCCCTGTTTAGACAGAAGCATTGAGACACAAACGTCAGCTTGTTTTCTAACTGGAATCCTACTGAATATCTGTGAAGGACGGCGTTTGGTGTCAGAGGTACCTACTTTGTGAATTTGGCATGTGCAAGGGCCCTGGAGAGAGAGAGAGAGAGAGAGAGAGAGAGAGAGAGAGAGACACAAAGAGAGACGTTAGAGCCCAACACACTCGGAGCCGAGCAGTATGATGAAACAAACCGGTTCCTGTTAGGAGATGTTCATTGGATGCATGCTTTTCTAGCAGCTCAGACTCACAGCGCATACCAAGAGGTCCGTTTCACATTTCCCCCTTTGTGCTACCTCTTACAGGCTGATGACAACATGTGACTTTATATTGATCCGGTCAACGGGTTCAGAGGGAGTGGCGAGCTCCTTTTCAGCACAAGACACAAGCTCGTGAACTTCTAGGAATTGTTTGTTACGTTAGATGAGATTGCAACCATACCCAGAGGAGGGAGTCCAAATGTGTCTGTCTGCAATTTTTGGTATCTCTGGAAACTTAAAATCCACATCCCCACAAAATGTGTTTGCAACGCTGAGGCAACCAGGACATTGTAATTATATCTGAGAGCACGGCACAAGAAGGCGTGAAAACATCCACATCTGAGGTGAAATCATTAACCTATTAACAGATTATTGAAAGTTAATTTCCAAGTTATGTCAACGGTTATTTACATGATCTGCGTTTGTCTTCATGATCGTTTGTTCTCGTGAACGGCCGAATGGTGCGTCACTTTAAATGTTGCCGCTGCAAGGAATTGTGAGTCAGAATTATCTACTTTCCTTTCGCAAAGGACGGTCCAGTGTTTCCTATGCTAAGGGAGCCAAGTAAGGAAGCATTGAAACTCCCTTTCTCAGCACTTAGAGAATTCAAACAGCTCTCATCATGGCGGCCACTGAGATACTTCAGGTCATTGCACTCAGTTAGAACCTTCCTAAGCTAAAAAGGACTGTTGGACTGCCGCCCTAGTGGCCATTGGTGAAGCTACCTGGTGCCTCAGGTGGCCTACCGCTGGATTAGGCTGAGGTTTAGGTGAGCAAGGGAAAATAAATATACATATTCAGCTCCATATCAGACATAATTCATGATGTTTTTTTTATGTAAATGTAATGAATTAAAAATGTAGAAATTAAATGTATAACTTGACATTTTGAGGAAAATATGCATATTTGCTTCCTCGCCAAGAGTTTAGATGAGAAGATTGATACCACTCTCATGTCCGTCTGGTAATTATGAAGCTGCTGGTTAAATTAGCTTAGCACAAAGAAGACTAGAAACAGTAGGAAACAGCTAGCCGGGCTAATCCACCTGCCAGCACCTCTAAAGCCATCAAATGAACACACTTTATCTCGTCTGTTAAAAAAAGAATACAAATACAGTAGTACAGTAGTAATGTGCCTTACAGGTCCTCCTGTAAGCAGTAACCTCCTGTAGTCTCTGCTAGTTGCCTGCTAACTTCTCCAAATAAAAAAACACTGATCACAAAAACGTATTTTGTACTTTTTACACGTTTCCACAGTTTTTGTATGGATTAAACCAACAAGATATAACGTGTGGATTAGTGAGCTTTAGAGGGGCTTTGTTCCCTTTGTACTGAACCAGCGCACACCCCCCCCCCCATCCATTTCCTGTCTCTTTCCTGTTTTTCTTTCCTGTCGTTATGCTAAGCTAGGCTAATCAACTGCTCGTAATCCTCTCATCAAGAGAGCAAATAAGCATTTATCCCAAAAGAACTGGTCCTTTTAAACTGAGGAGTGGTCTGAACATGAAGACATGAGGAGAAAACTAGTTACCTAGTAACAGATGTACGGAGTGTGTTTCTGCATGTGTGTGCAGGAGCTAATGTGAGCATGTTAGTGTGTGTGTGTGTGTGTGTGTGTGTGTGTGTGTCTCATGCACTGATGTGACTCATTATATCCTCCGCTACAGGGTGCTGGGGAGTATTGTTGCCTTCCTTAATGACGCCCGAAGCCATCGACCCGGCAACAGTGGCGCAGGTGAGCAACAGGTGTGTCCCAGTGTTAGAGGAACAACAGGTTGCCCATCAGCCATCAGCCAGCTAATGAAGCCCTGGATCAGCCGGCAAATTACGAAAAGGAACCCGGGGCTGCTTACAGCCAATTAGGGTGGGCTCTCTGGGGAGAGAGCGAGGCGGCACCTTCCAGTTCACGACCCCCAGAGGTGTGTTGAGGTACCTCAGCCACGTCAGAAGCCAGGCCCCAGCAGGACCCTCCTATAAACATGTGCACACCCCCAGAGACAGTGACGTAAGGCAGGGGAAGAAAATGAGGAAGGAGGGAGCCGGAGGGGAAGGACGTCGGTGGTTACAGTATATGATTATGGTTATGGCTGTTTTTGGACTGGTTTCAAATGGGCTCTATTCCGCATTTCTCTAAAACAGCCTTTAGGTTTTCAGGAGACACTAAAACACAGTATGCTACTACAAGTACTGCAACTGCTAGTACTACTTTTAGCGTTTACTGCAACTATTAAGACTTTTTTCTAATAGAAAGCCTGTGAAATGTCATTCTGATTCTCTTGCTTTTGCCATTTTCTTCCATTTACACGTGTCTCTTATCAGTGATTGTGTTCTGGGGTTTTGAGCGCTCACCGAAACTCAGTACTGGGTCTCAATGCATCCTTTACCCAGCAGAGAGCTGGAGCTGCTGCTGCCACCAACGCAGGCTGTGCAGACATTGTGTAACTCCATGGAACTATTGCGTGTTCCACAGGTCAGCTGAGGCCTCAGCACAATGAAGTCAGAGGTTCTTTAACCAAGACAGAAAAATGACGGCTCTTTACTCCCGGCCATACATAATAGCCTCCCCCCCCCCCACACACACACACACACACACACACACACACACACACACACGTGGTATAAATAGCATAGTTGGCTACAGACGTGTAAACAGCTACATTGGCTAATTGGCTAATAATAGCGTCTTCCGCATCTCTCTACGTAAGTACAATTGTACTTACACTTGAGAAAGATTAATACTATGCAATAGTAAATATGCATTAACATGCTGTTCACACATGAAGGCATCTGTAACCTTTGAGTGTTTTGAGGAGAATATTACCTGTGAAACACTGTTTGAATGTAAATAATTACATTTACTCAAATACTAAATTACTTACTTGTGTAGCACTTACAGACAAAACATATGATGGGTTTCTGAAATAATTAAAGATCAAACTATCCAGCAGTACATAAGGAACTCTAAAGACATGCAGCTGCATAATGAGAACTATTACTTCAGGTATATTTTCCGAAAGAACGCTGCACTTTCAGGTTTTGACATTTACTTCTTCTAGACTATCATCAAACGGTGGTATTATTACTTTTACTTAAGTAGTTTCTTGATATTTCTAGCACAGCTCACCAGTAATACCTTTTTTCCAAAAGCATGCTGAAGAGTTTGAAGTACTTGATAAAAAAGTAAATAAAATCACACATTTAAAACTTTTTTGGGGTCTTTTTAAGTGGCTTAAATGAGAGCTCAGTAGAAAAAATGAATAAAATGCAATCACTACCTCGGTGTGAGGTGAGGAGTGTTTGTGTGAATACTCACTCTTTTGGGAAGGGGATGGGCTGCAGCAGGCTGGCCAGAGCAGGTCTCCAGTCATCGTAGTCCGACCTGACAAGAGACAGGTTGGGAAGGAAAGAAAAGAGAGACGAAGTGAGTCAGTGTGACAATGTAAAGAGGAGGGTGTAGCCCGGAGAACACAAAGGTAAAGGAGTAGTTGAAACACGAGCAGCGGCGAGATGACGCAGGCCCACGGCGCTGATTCAACAGAAGCTGGAGCAGCGTCACATTACGGGGAGCTGAGTAATACAACGCACAGACGCAGTATCGCTTTGTTTTTCACCCACAACCACTGCTCTACTTTCACACCGTGGGACCAGCACAGACTCATACTCATGCCGTTACACTGCTGATCTGTTCTTCAGACATACACTCACTCACACAATGTCACCTTTACAAACTGACCATCATTTGTCCGACAGTTCATCTTTCACTTTGTCAATTCAGTTCTATTTTCAAAGCCCAATACCACATTTGTCTCTGAGGGCTTTACAGTCTGTCGACACGCGCCATCTTTAATACAGGGGCCCGGCCCAACTGGTTCGCTGTGTTTTCTTAATCGTTTCATGCACAGCTGTAGACGGGACTGGACTCTTCATTGTGGGGGCAGAAAACAAACCAGAACGACTGAGAGCTTATGGAACTCAACATAAGAGAGTCATTTTTTGTCTTAAATGGCATGAACCACCAAAGTATTGGGAGGTAGATGCTCAATTATTAAATTAACATCCCTGTCAATGCTGAGTGCAGAATTAGCTATTTGCACGTAGTGATCCGGTCACAGACCTGGAGGAGGGTCTTAATAAGGTGGGGGAGGGTTTTGCACACAAATGGATGCCTGTTTCCTGGAGACTGTGATAAATGCTTTGGTGATCAGTTTGACATGTGTGTTTTAGAGATACTTGGTGAAAGGCCTAAGAGGTGGCTGACTGATGTCTTAGGATGGAAAATGCATCATCACTGTGTTAAAAAAGGTCCACAGTCTATCATGTAGCATGTAGCTATGGGAGCGCAACTAACCGATTTACCTCTAAGAAGTCCTTTTTTTACTAGTGTCAAGCAGACTGCTGTATGATCTCTACTTTACTCCTCTCCATCACGTGTGACTATCACTCACATCACTTCAAGTCCATCGTAATTCAAGGGGGTGGTCGTGCTGTGCCAAACAATCAGTGTAGTAGCAATTATTACCATTAACAATAGTGATCAACAGAGCTTTAAAAGGGCTAGTGTGTAGCACTTTGGGGGACCTCATTAGTGTATAATCACCTGATACTAAGAATCTTTGTGTTGTCGTTGCCTTAGAATGAGACGTTTGTATCTACATATTCTACAGTAGCCCAGAACGGACAAACCAAACACGGGCTCTGGAGAGAGCCTTTTGCCTTTTTACGTTACTCGAAGGCCACCACATTCTCCAACACGCTTGTGAAACTGCGTTAATGTGCCACCGTCTGAAGCGTGCTCCTAAAGCAGAGTTATTATGGTATGGATGGCCTCTGAGCGAGGAGAACGGCGTTACCACGGCACTCCGTGGCTCACGTTACCACAGTCTTGGAAAGAGAGGAGTGACCAGAGGGGTATTTAGGTGGTTGCAATCTGCAACCACACAGCTAGATGCCACCAAATCCTACACTCTGGCCCTTTAACATCAGTTATGTTGGCATTGTTGCGGTCTCATACAGAAGATTAATAGTAATGTCAAGTTTGAGGGTCCAGAATAAAGGTAGGTCCAATGACTGGATGTAGTGGGAACTGCTAGTCCCGTGGTTAATCTCTGTACAGTGCCTAGAGAGACTCTGGGTCCCATTAGTACTCAGCGTGATCTGTACACTCACAGCATCTTGAGGATGAGAGCGAAGCAGCCCAGCACCCGGTCGGCCTGCGCTGGCAGCTGGATGGACAGAGTGTTGACGGCCGGGCTGACCAGCAGGCAGTCGATGAGGTTGGGCTCGCTGTCGCCCCCTGACGGCCCGCCCTTCCGCCTGGCGTTGGCCGAGTTGTTGTTCCGCTCCAGCTCCACCAGGATCTCGCTGGAGTTGACGACGGAGGGGGGAGGGGAGAGGGGCAGGGCAGGTGTCGGGGAGGAGAAGGGAATGGACGGGGCGGGGTTTGAGGGGGCGGGGGGAGGGGGCTGAGGGGGGCTGGGGTTGGCGGAGAGGGGCAGGAGGGTGGCAGGAGGCGGCGTCGGAGGCTCGGGGCGCAGCAGACGGAGCGGCATCGGGGGTTTCCGTTCGTTCTGCTGCTGGCAGCCGTTTCTGATCTCCTTCAGGCTGGGGGAGTTGTCCCGACTGCAGGGGTTGGGGGGAATAAGGGGAAAGGTGATTGGACCACAAACAAATCCTATACTCAAGGCAGGAGTGTCAAAGTACAGCAGTCAATGTCAATGGAAGTATGAGCAAGAGAAGTGTAATGACAGAAGTCTAATGACAGAAGGGAAATGACAGAAGTGTAATGACAGAAGGGAAAGACAGAAGAAGTGACAGAGTATCCAGGAGACGTGGTCACCAGAGTGACGGTTCCTTCGTGTGCTGGAGGCTCGGAAAAATGGACTAAGAAGGATGCTCTCTGGGGCGAAGCTAGCTGAGGAGATGACGCTAATGAGTCAGGTTAGCCTATACCTGCACATCTCCAGTCAACACAAAGCCCCTACGGGACACCCGAGAAAGAAACACCAGCATTCAAACAAAAATCACTGGAACAAGGTCCAACAGAGAGCAAACACGCTGGGACTTTCTTTGGGTGATGCAAAGTGCTTTTATTTCTCCGAAGTTGTTTGGTTTCTCCAATGTACCATGGCATATGTAAATCTATTTTTTTTCCACAAGGAGTTGGACAGTTATTGTTCCTTTAAAAAAAAAGAAAAAAAAAAGAACTTTGCTAATTAACTTAGCTAATTAACTTAGGCTATAAATGGCACAACGTGGTCTGATGACTGACGTATCTGATCTGCTCTACCGGTAACATCTGCAGATTACTGTTTGTACCATTTCCTTCATATTAGTCCGACAAGATGCGGGAAATTAACAATCGCGTGTTTGTCCAATCAATGACAAAAGAATGACCCTTCGACCACAACAGCTGAACAAACAGGTGGAGAACGGTGGCTGCTGTGTCTGAGCTTCTTTCTCACAGCAGCTACTACAGCTGTTTGCAGCAAGTGTGTCCTCTTTGGACAGTATTAAGATGTCCTGGTAAAGCCTGCTCATCATAAATCATAAGCTCCCCCTGCGTTATTAAGGTGTTTGTCAATTTAAAAGATAATTTTGCAAACCTGTTGAACTATATGACGTACAAGTGAAAATATGATACAAGAAAGACTACACACCCAAAAGTCTCTCTCTGAAGCTGCGATGCCTCCGATGCGTTTGGTAGCAGGATGTACTCACTAACACATCAGTTAAGATAACGTTGCATCGGTTCATGGACATATCTAAGTTACCTAGCTAGCTAGCTAGCCAAGCTAGTGTTGTTCACTGTTCGGTTTCAACATATCGAAGACAAACTGCTACTTTTTCGACTTGCTAAATTATCTTTTGAATTGACAAGGCCGGAACGTCTCCTCTCTCTAGAATAATGACACATTGCTTCCCTATAAGCGTCACTTTCACTGTGCAGTTCTGTCTGCTACCGGCTACGATCTCCCAGGAAAAGGAATGCTCACTTACAGTACAAAGTAAGAGCGTCAACCATTATGCAACCAGATCCCTGAAGCTGGCCATAGCTATCCCCAGTTACCAACAATTATCAATGGAAGTTCTTTGCAGTTACTGTCCCCAGTAGCAGAAATTGCGGTAGAACAACCGGAGTAACAAAACAAAGCGTGTCCTGTGTTGTTGCTAGGCGCTGAGGAAAACAGAAAGCTAAGTCTTTTTGACAGCAGTGCCAACAACAGAACCATTTGGAAACGCGCATTTGGTTCTGGGGAACAATCTTGGTTATCATCACAGGTGTGCAGGTTGTTCTTACGTTATCAAATGACTCTTATTGACAGAGGCTTAATAAAGAATATACATCCGTCTCACTCACATAATGTCAGTAAATCAATATGCTTCTGTCACCTACAGCTCATGTCAAAGTGAGGCGTTAGACAGAGCACATCAACACTACAACAAAGTGAGTCATCTCTAGCATAAGGACAACATAAACACAGCTTTCACTCATGCCACTCACTGTCAGGAAAGAGCACACATTGACTCAGGTAGCCATTTTGTACACAAGCAGTGAGGCAGTGTGAAGCCCCAGGGGAGCTGTAGCTCCTCGAGCCTTCCATGCCGCTGACCTTCAGGCCCGACAGATCTGAGCTGCTCAAACTGCAGCGGTCAGATAAACAAGATGTCGAGACATGAGTGGAAAGGTAAGTGAAGGAGGTGAGGCAAGTTTACAAACTCCATCGTGTTCTGTGTGAGTTTGAGTGTGTGTGTGTGTGTGTGTGTGTGTGTTGACTGACCTGTTGATGAACTCCTCGTAACAGGAGTAAATGGCGGCGAGACACACTGCCACCAGGTTTGGCAGGACACGTGGGTGAGGGCACTGCCCCGTTGGCCCGTGCATGCTGCAACACACACGGGTGCAGGTTAGATACCATGGCAACTGTCTACTGAAAGTTCAGCATCAGTCACAGCACACCATCACCTAATGCTGCTTTAAGTATGAGTAATGGAGAGTCTATGTGTTGTTAGGAGGCTTTCATCCCTAGCCATGATTGCACCATGATACGGCCTTGATACCAACATGGTAGCACCATGATACCAACATGGTAGCGCCATGATAGCACAGTAATACCGCCATGATACCACTAATACCATGATACCAGCCTGATACCGCTAATATCACAATTCAGGCATCTTACCGTCATGATACATCGCTAGCGACAATCAAAAATACAAGTGTAACACAAACAAATAGATGAAGATATCCATCTTCAGTTCGAAGATCAAACCAGCAGGACTCAAGCATGTTAATTATTAACTTCAGGCTGACATCAAAAATCTATTTATAGTGGAAACTCACCACAATGATGTTCTCATGATCCTGAGTGCTGAGATTAGAGTTCTGTGGGGAAGACCAAGAGAAAAAAAACTGTAGTCAGATGTCCTCACAGGAATAAAAAAAAAGGAGACTTTTATAAGGGCTTATTTTTTTTAAACATTTGGGTCATGTTTAGGTAGAGTTAGTTTAGGTTGCTTCTTTGACATGTCAACATAGTACCCAAACACATTGTCTGGAATATTGCGCCTTAGAGGAGATGGCATGTCATCAGAGCAAACATAAGGATAAGTGTGAGGCTTCAGTCAGAAAATGCAGTTCAATTACATAAATCACATCACTTATTCTAAGTTTATCAAGATTTTTTTAATGTATTCCTTTATGCTGCTAATACTGGCTCTAAAAACATCCCTCTCATTAATGCAAATCTTTTAAAGGAACAGTGTACTTCAAATACTTCTTAGTAGCAGAGCTACTAGTTAGCTACTGGCCACATTGTCATAAAGCAGACTGTGAACATTCATGGTCCCCAGAGGAGGATTCTTCAAAGGAGTAGTTTTACATTTTGGGCTTTTTTGCTTTCTTTGCCCTGATTTAGATAAAAGTCTGTGTGATGAAGTTGAAGCTACAACCGGCAAGAGGGACATTTAGTTAATAGCTTAGCAAAAGACTGTAAACAAGGACACCACTAGCAGTGTTCATTTGTGTGAAAATGCTGTTGTTCTAAAGTGTGTTTTGTGCCAAACTATTTCTTGGCCATGAGTCGTCTGGAGTGAAGCTTGCTGTTTCCAGCCTTTATGCTAAGCTAACTAACTGTCGGCTGGCTGTCGCTTCATATATAGTGTACAGATAAGTAAACTAAATAAATAACTTATATCTTCAATGACTTTGGCGACCTCCTGACCGTTCCTCCTCTTCCTCCACAAACTTAATGTGAAATGAATAACTAAGTAATTAGAAATAAATAACCAAGTGAATAAATTGTGTTAAATATATTCATGACCCAATAATTGTGCACTAATTTAATTATGTAAAAATAAAGCTCTTCTTATTTCTTAATTTCTATTTCCTTGTTGGAATACTAACTGGTTTATTGACCCAAAGAGCTTATGTTTCAAAAGTCTGTTATGTCACAATGGAATTCTGGTTATTGTTATAATAAAAAAAAGTGAAGAAAATGAAGAAAAGACAATAAGGACTAGACTTAGAATCGGGCAAAAACTAATATTTGGCATAAAGAGGGAATGGTAAGGTCCTCATAGGTAATATACTGCATGTGTGTGTGTGTGTGTGTGTGTGTGTGTGTGTGTGTGTGTGTGTGTGTGTCTACCTCAGCCAGCAGGGTGGAGATGATGTGCAGAGGAGCCTGGTGGATGGACTCGTCCTGCAGCGGTGAGGTCAGAGCCATGTCTACCAGCGCCCTGATCTCCTTCAGCACCACGTCCCAGCGACTCGGGTTGTTCAGGACCTTGCGGTACTTGTAGATCTTTTTCTGCATGAAAAACACAACAGCCCCCGGTAACTACAGAGAAAAACATCTGGAACATCATCATCGCTTTCTGTGGCTGCTGTAGTTGCTCTGTGACAGAAACTATTTTCAAAAGTGAGATTTTTCTTCTCGTCTCTGGTCTGTTTCATGTCACCATTTCTCAAGTGCTGGGACATTTCTATCTAAAATGGTGGAGTGAAAACACATAAACAGGAAATACTCATAATACCTGGGCAGTGCTGTCTATATAACAGCTTTAGATTCTTCCTTGAGAGACAAAAAAGTAAGAGTGAGCTTGAGCTCTCTGAACTACTTCAGGCCTACTTCCTTGAGTAGCTTTATTTGGCTCGCTGAGCTCAGCACGACTCTGGTACTGACCCTGTTAGAGGTCTGATGCTCAGAAAGAGCTGCAACGTGGAGTGACTAACTGTGAGAAGAATTCTACTGCAACACAAACCTATTTGGGTTTTTCAACATTATCAATCTGCAATAAACTTCAATATGTGTATTTTTTTTTAAATAAGGAACAATAAAGCTTACAGACAGTACAGGACGGATGGGGGTGGGGATGGGGGGATGAAACAAATCCATTAATAGTTAAAGAAAAACCGTAACCTTACCTTCCACTGCAGGGAGTGAAACCACTGGTCCCTTAAGTAGCTGTTTGCAGCCTGTAGCAACACACACACACAAACGACTTGTTACATGTGATCTCAGGTAATAGGAAGCAAACTCACACACAAGTTTTTTTATGTCATTTGCTCGCAGCCACTCAGTCAACTACATCCTGAAAGTTACACGTTCTGTAACAATGGAAGTCAACATGAAATCAGCAGACTGTCATTTTCTACTGTCTTCGGCCTGAATACGTTTTTTTTTATCAAGAACTAATCCATTTTGAAGATAGAATTCTCCTCTTGATTTCTTGACATTTACAGTTGCAGACATTTAGGGTTTTGACTCACAAATGCAGTGCCCTCCCTCTAACTGCGATTGGTTAGTCACAAACGCATTTCCCTCTTAAACACCATGTGCTGTGAATGTTTAACATTAGTCATGAATACAGGAAAGTGTGCAGTTACTGGATGCAAAGCACAAAGGGAGTCCTTGCACTGCCTGCCAAAGAAAAAGAAAATTCAACAGGCGATGTTGGACTTTGACGGGAGACATTCTGAACATTAAAGCTGCACAGATCAATATTTTATATTAACAATGGGTCAATGTCTAATGTGAAAGTGGTTTTACATGGTGATGAATAAACAAAGAATTACCACTGAGGAGCCTCTAGCTGGTGAACACAGTGGAGCATCAAGCAGCTAGATATTTCTCTCAGGAGTTGGTGGAGACCAAAAACAGAGCTAAAAGGAGAGTGACTGTTGGACTAAACACTATTGTTGCTGTGAGTGCAAGCAAGCAAAACTTTATTCATATAGCACATTTCATTCCAGGCTGAAGCACAACGTGTGAGCTACCACGGAAATCGCAGCCGCAAACACCATTCGGATAGTGTAAAGATAAAACGCTAGACATGAGTAGACACGATTAAAACATGTGAGTTAAAGCATTTAGAAGCAGGAATAAAAGTTTAAATAATTAAGATCAGCAACCGATTTATTAAATCAAATAATAATTAAGATTAACAGTTGACCAATAAAATAATAATATAAACACCTTTATAGCCACTGAAAATATTCTAACCTAGTATTCCTTGGTTATTATTTATTAAGGGTTTAAAACTCTATTAAGGTACTTGATCGGGTTGTGTAGATGTGGTTTGATGTAATATGATTGATGGTAACCCTTGAAGGACGAAGGACGACCCTGCTCACCACTGAGCCACAGTCTCCCACCATAAGCACACAAATTCACTAACTTTGAATTTGAATGTTGCGCAACTCTGATTGGTGTACAGCAGAATCCGACCAGCGGGTGGCCGATGTGCATCAGGTCTGTGCAGCCGAGCCCGGTCCACTTCAGACCAGCGACGAGGGCAGAGACGAAAACAAAGGCTCTCATGTGAAATAACCCCTGTTCTAACAGCTGGCAGAAGATATGTGTGCAGGATCATGGGAAAGAAACCGAATGAGAACATACTTCTCTTTTTTTTTTCAGGCAACACATAAGAAGAAAGTGCAACCGAGTAGCCCATTTGCACAGGACTGATATCATCACATGACCTCTCTGCTTGGTGAAATATGGTTGCTCATTTGCGGTGGAATTTTTTACTTGAAACAAATGACGGACATGGCAGATTGGTACAGGATTACGATCACAGACAAGCGCTACAATTAATCCAAATGACTAGAGGTCCCCAGGTAGAACTAGTCCCGTAGGAACAGGGCTTTAGACACAGGATCAACATTTTGATATCAAATCCTTCGAATGGCATGCCCTCATCTCTGACAGACTGTTACAGTCAGCAGTGTGCGTTTTATTGGAGGCTGGTTAATGCTAAACCGAGAGACGTGCCTTCTAAAAAAAAAAAAGAGGAGATTTACACAGAGTAGAGGCAAGATAAATAAAATGGTTGAAACTATTGACTGACGTCTTTTAAAAATGAACTTCTCCGAAAACACAGATAGAGTACAATGATAACCGAGCACGGCACCGGGACCACAAACCATGCTGCCATTCTTCCCGTCTGCTTCCAGTGTGTTTGCATTGTTTTTACTACCTGTCCCAATGTTTGTTAACAGTACAATAATTGATCGCCGGCAACACAAAGTGTGGTAACATTGAGGTCAGACCAGTCTAGGTGCGGTTTGTACTCAGAGGGAGAAACTGAACATGGTATGGACTGATTAGAAGGAACGGTGTGTTCAGTACAGTTGGTGGCCTTCTGTTTTCAATGAGATCGCAGAGAAAAGAAATCACATCTGTGTGCCACTGTCAACTCTTATAATATTATTAATAGAGTAAAATGATGTCAGGATCCACTGAAATGGAGTCCATTGTTGTCTGCTTAAAGCTCTTGATAACGAGCCTCTATTCCACCATTTAAGAGATGGACCTGCATTTATGAGAAACTAATAGAGAGCTGCAGGACTGAGTCCTGAGAGCCAGAAAAGAGTCAGCACAGTTTACACTTTCAGTTCCCTTGTGTTCAAGTCAATGTGTTTTTGGTTAGATGTCTGAAATAAGGTCTGTGGCTAACACAAGATGAAGAGATTTCAACATTTTGCTCTCCGATATGAAATAGGTCAGGGAAAAGACTCTGCTGGTGAATTGTGAGCTGTGAAGTAGGCGGTGCCTACCAAGAGTCTAAAAGACTAAGCGTCATCATGAAAGGCCAACGTGGTGGAGTTAGTTTTTAGAGCCTAACGTTAGCTTTTTACTGCTGCCGATTATAGTCTTGTTTCAGAAATCATGCTGGTCACTTGTGAAGATGGTCTTGCTGAACAAAACGTGTCAGAATCATAAACGTTGGTTTGCCACAGAGATTATTTTCTGCAATAATCCAGAATCCAATGGAAAAATCCCGTTCGGTTTTGTCGAGGGAACCAGCTAACTTTCCTGTTAGCTACAAAAGTAGGTCATCCCTTCAGCGCCTTATTGGAGACCTACAGAGTCCCTTTCGTCTCCCACATCAGAGAAAAACAAGTGACTTCAATAATCCAGCATTTAAAAACTAGTAATAAAGCTCCTGCTGATTCATAAACTGTTCTGATATGAGATACATTCTATTCATTTTTACTTGTGTGAATGCACGATGACATGACATTCATCAAATTTAAACCCAAAGGAGACGATGACGAGCCAAGTAGACGAGGAAAAGAGCCACTACGTCACACGCCATGCAGCGACACACTTTGTGTGGATGAACAGTTAGTTCTGTAGCCACCTTACTATCTTACTCTCCTCGGTTTTCCATGACCTCTCAATATTTTTTCTAATTTTCCATGTTCTTCCAATAGCAGCCGGCAGGTTTTCCAGGTTTCCAGCACTCTCAGGAACCCTGACTGATCTCGGCTCGTGGATGCAAACCGGCCGAGCTTTTCCTTCCAGAGCGCACGCTGACTCGGTCTGGCAGCGGTCCAAACAGCTGGCAGCAGGCATAAGCAAACACAACTGATGAGGTGGGTATACACTGTTGACCCCCACCAACAATAATGGGCTGAGTAGCGTATCAGAGGTAATTGGGCTAATGGGTAACAGTACCGAATGTGCTCACTGAAGGGCTCTGGTTAATGTGGGGATGAATTTTTTCCCAGGAACTGAGAGCAGCCTCTCATAGTTCAGCGGGTACATGGTGTGAGGTGTCTAGTACGGGTTCTGGTTCCTGAGTCCAAAACAATACAGCCACCAATCGATCATCTATAGTGATCGGTTTAAAGAACTCAGAGAGTGTTTTTTTCCCTACATCAGATTGAGAATGTGTTGAGACAGACCTTTCTTTAGTGCTGACACAGCACTCTGGAGCCCCCCACTCTCCTCCCCCCCCCCGACCCCCGACCCCCACCCCCAGGACCAGAGTTCCCAATACACCCACAGCTTTAAAATCTGAGTCTAATCCTTTATCACAGGGCACTGACCAAACACTCGCTACACAGTGCTCTACTTTGTTCCCAGACATTCAATCTGTTTATCGAGAAGTTTTTGTGAAACACGAGAACAGATACAAAGACTTTGCCAAAGAGTTTGATGAGCTAAATTCATGCCTGACTCCACTGTCTGTTTCCAGGCAGGCAGTTTCCTTTGCACAAACACAAATATTCCATCCATTAGTAACCGTAAGCGTGCATGAGGTGGTCTTTTCATCATGAAAAATTGCAGTGTGGAACATGTTTGTCTGAATACAAGCTAACTGCTAACTGGGGGCAGGTCACCCCCATGAACCTGCTCACCAGTCGGCTGCTATCCTGCTTAGTTACTTTTCAAAACATATTTTGTAAATCTTAAAAAAATGTACCTTAAATTTCAATTTTAAACATGCTTTAAAAACGTTTTACTTGAAATGGAAGTGGAGAAAAATAAATGAATAATAAACAACAGAAAAACAGAATGAAGACTTCTTCTTCGATTCTCTTTTTCCTGTTTATTAGAATATCCACTTCAGGATGAAAAACAGAAAAAAAACCATTAATTTGACTTCTTCAAAGCCGTAAAAGAAAATGAATAATTCTGACCCCATTTTTTCTTTTTTCTTTTTTCTTTTGTTTTTACAGATTTAATGAAGCGATGACACACGTACCTGGTCGGACACCTACATTGAAGAATTCCTTTGCTGGTATATAGTTATGGTAAATGGCGTGGTTTGTTTTCAACAAAACCCTTTCTTATTTAACATAATTGAACACTGATGGCCCTTAAAGGAACGCATAATTAAAAACAGGATATATCAAAAAGATAAAAGAAGAAGTAAGCAACACGAACAAACTACGCAGTTTATGAGCATAATTCAAAGTATTTATGTGCCCTTTCATTCCCGCAGAGAAATAAAACTGCATCACATGCACCCTTTTTAGTGTCGCACCAAACTGATTAGATTAATTTATTATCGAACAAAATAAGCTCCGTCTGCGTGGAAACAGCTGTTAAAAAGGTACCCAGCCAGCTAAAAGGTCAAGTTAGTGTTTGTTTCATTGTCTCCAGATTAATTCCGGCATTTGTTATTCCAGCCTGGATCGACCGCTGACCTCCACTAGCTTCTCTTTCAGGTGACGGCAGACGTTACCTGCAGCAGGACGGTGCCGCCGGGGAAGCTGAGCTGCACACAGTACTTGGGAGCGTTGTCCCACGAGAGCAGCTGCAGGTCCTCTATGGAGCTGTAGGACAACGAGGTCTCCATGTAGCCGGTGGGCTGGAGAGAGAGAGAGAGAGAGAGGATGTTAGTCTGCCACCGTCTTAACGTTTACAGAACATACTGTATATTTAAACAGAGCCAGAGCGAGAGGGAAAAAAGAGCATTTATTTTTACTGGCGGTCGGGCGGAAAGACAAAAAGAAACATATCCTGGGCTAACCTGCCCTGTGTAAACACCAGGCCAAACACAGCAGAGCGCCAGCGCTGTTACAGAGCACACAGAGGCATCTTTATCAGCTGTGGGGACATTTCATGGAGTGAATAGTCATTGAACGCTGAAACAAAGTGGAAAAGCAATTTAGCAAAAGCCATTAATCACACAAACACACAAACACGGCACAGAAAGACACTGTTCATGTAGCTTTGAGTCCACACACACACGCACGCACGCGCACACACACACACACACACACACACACACACACACACACACACACACACCCCAGTGCGGTGTGATGGCAGAGCCCAGTCTCCTGGTTGAGGGAGCTGGGAGCAGATGCAGCTGAGTAAAAGGCCACAACCTGTTTGCTCGTCTCAAAATGATTACAGAAACGCTGACAAATGACCACAAGTTTCCGGACTCAGAGACAGAAGAGTCTTTTATTGAGAAAGGGAGGGAGGGGGAGGCAGAGTGAAAACCACAAGGAAACCGAGCCCGCGTATCTCCTAACCCCCAGGAGAAGTCTGAAGAGAAATGTTAAATGTCACAGTGCGTCTATAATAAGACATTTGTCGCTCGGTAATGTAGAAAAATGGCAGTAGATGAATCAGCAGTTGACTTCCCAGACATTAGCGTCACAGAGTGACTTAGTAGCATCCTTGCTGATGGGAGAGCTCTGCACACGTCACGCTTCTGCTGCGCCCGGATGAGGCGGCTCAGCTTTCTGCTACTTATCGACGTTTCTTTTCTTTTTCTTTTGGAAAACTTGAGATGCTCACTCACGCTGAGTAACAGTTTGTCTGTGAACACAGTCCGACCACACCCACTATGGTTGCTATGGCAACGGCGGCACGAGAACATGCTCGCCCACGAATTTGGTGTAATTTCGTGTCTTCTGTTTATGACAGAATACACCCCACATCGGAAAAGGTGCAGCGGCCCCTGAGGCGATCACCGCCCACCTTGCCGGGGGAGGAGAGCCCAGATGGAAGCTAAGCTAACCTGAGACGACTCCACTACCCAGCATGCTGCTGGCTGTCTGATGTTCAGTCGCAGGAAAATAAGATGGATGAAAGCAGCAGGAGGTTGGTGACTGTTGAGCTCACATCTCCACAGAGACCTGGATCCATCGTGGTCCAGGATCAAGCTGCACTTGAGGGGCGGAGAGCAGGACTCCGGTGGGTCGAGAGGAGCTGGACTCAAACAGTCAGAGGTGATGGACAATGTTGTCCTCATGTTGAGTTTTAAATGCGAAGATGTCGGCCATATTATCTGAACAGAGGATTGTTTTTGTTGCTGCCGTTTACATTATGATGAAAATTCATAAAATGCACTACAGGAATGTAAAACAGTTTTTGTTTTCTTTGTCATGTGTTTGTTGTGTTACAAACAGACTACAACTGAATTTGGTTCCCCGTGTTGCATAATGACATTAAATTATCATTGAATCACTTCACGCAGCGACTGGTCAGATTTGAACTTTTTTTTTTCTTCAGAATTCTCGCACATTTTTGGGTTGGAAAAGTGTGCTCTTTTATCCCCGTTTGTACAGCTCAAAGGGCCTTATGCAGGAAGCGATAACAACAAATTATTTGTTAGTACCCATTGATTTCTGGGATTCACCAACGTTTTCTTGTTGGTGAATCCTGTCTACTATTGGTCCATTGACCATGTTTCAGCTCATTTACCTGAACCTCACTTTCACTGCTGCTCAAGTTCTTCTCACCACACATTTGTTTGGAGCCATCTCTCCAATACATGGTCATGTGCCAGAGGATTTGCGCACGGCACAAAACAAAAAGTGTTTGGGGAGTGTTACCTATGCTAATAGTAATCAATTGACCACACACACCTCTAGTTTAGGATCAAGACTCCCCATTCAGACTTCTCTTATTGTTTGATGTCGAGAAAATAGAAGTTGTGCATGATGCGTCAGGAGTTCCTGTCTAAGACCAGATTTCCTGGTATGATTTGAAAATTTCCATCAGTGTGTGTGCATCTGTGTGTGCATCAGCTCTTGCATCAGCGTGTGCATCTGTGTGTGCATCTGTGTGTGCATCTGTGTGTGCATCAGCTCTTGCATCAGCGTGTGTTCTGTGTGTGCATCAGTGTGTGTTCTGTGTGTGCATCAGTGTGTGCATCTGCGTGTGCATCAGTGTGTGCATCAGCGTGTGCATCAGTGTGTACATCAGTGTGTGTACATCAGTGTGTACATCAGTGTGTGTTCTATGTGCATCAGTGTATTGTTCTGGCACATCAGAGTGTACATCAGTGCTGCATCAGTGTGTACATCCAGAGTGTGCATCAGTGTGTAATTATGTGTGTACATCAGAGTGTACATCAGTGTGTGTTCTGTGTGTACATCAGAGTGTACATCAGAGTGTACATCAGTGTGTGTTCTGTGTGTACATCAGTGTGTACATCAGAGTGTACATCAGTGTACATCAGTGTGTACATCAGAGTGTACATCAGCGTTTTTAAAAATGTAATAACAAAGCATGATAAAGAAAATAATGACTGATGACATCAATATTCCTCATGGTTATGGTGATCTATTCTGAATCTGAACAAATTGCCTCATTGCAACCGGTTCAGAAAACATCAGTTCTGCAGTAAATATGATGCTCATATACACGAGAACAATGTCAACGTGTCCGTCACATGCAGATAATGACTATCATTATCACTGATGAATATGAATGAACTAGTAGTGTGGAGCAGTAAAACAGACTCCCTGCTTCTTCTTCTGCTCTCAGATAAACAGTCAGCGCTGCGCTTACATCGGAGTCGTTACATCGATGCAGCAGCAGTCGCCTGCTTTCTTCCCCTGCAGCGCAGTCCAACAGACAGGTGGTTGTCTTTATTTGCATCCATCTCACCCCCCCCTCCCACACCCCCCACCCCCCCCCCCTGCTGAGGAACAAACACGCTATTCCTTTATTTACACCTCCCTCTGCGGTTGACTCCTCACACACACACACACACACACGATTTTCATTACAGACCACGTCCAGGGCAAATATTGGTTCTGGGCGAGATGTCTAATGTCCTTGGAAGAGCAAACGCCAGTCTCTGTCTATCTGTCCGTCTGTCTGTCCGTCACACAGCGTTTTATATACATTTGACACTAACGAGATGAAATGCAAAATAAACGGTGCGCTGGAGGAGATAAATGGTGTTTTTGAAAAGGCAGCGCAGAACGGAGACAAACAGAAGGGAGTTCAATTTTCTGATAACCAACCGACGTTACCATAGATACTACATCTCTCTCTCTCTACACTGATACTCTAATTCTCTCTCTCTCTCTCACACTCTCTCTCACACTCTCTCTCTCTCACACTCACAGAGTTGGAGGAGGCTACGGTTCCTCTTCTCTCCTCACCGCTGTGTTACCATAGAAACAAGGGGATGGAGATGTATGTTGTGTTGTTGTTTGTTTGTTTGTTTCCAGGGAGAAACAGACAGCAAGGAAATAAGAAAGAGAGCGAAAGAGGAAAGAGGAAAGAGGAAAGAGGAAAGAGGAAAGAGAAAGAAAGCAAGCATGACCTGTGCACTGTGTTACGAGAGCTGTTCAACACACCGATGCCGGTCATGTCTCTGAGCAGCAAGGAGGGGACATCATTCAGGACACATGAAGCAGAAACAACTCGGCCTCACTGCGGGGTGAAAACCTTTTAGCACCAACATGTCAACTGTAGCAGACATGAGATTCGTTTCAGGGTTTCACCCTTCAGCTGACGTGAAAACAAAACATTTGGACTAATTTGGAGGGTACGAGAATGTCACTGCAGTCCGTATCCACGTGAAGGCCCTGCTCAGTATTTCTATATCTTTTAAAACCAGTTACTACTGTTTATTTAGTCCATAAAAATACAATCTTGTATTTCCTTATCATTTGACGTGTGTGTTTTTATGAGGAAAATAAACACTGTAAATAAAGTAAAAGGAGAACATTTCGAATTTTTGATGGTTTCCTGATATTTCGGACGGTTGACAAAAACTAAATAGTCTGGAGCCTTGTAGACCAGCTGTATAATCAAACAACAAAGGAATATGTATCTGCCAGTGATCTGATCCATGATACAATCTAAACCGGGAGTTTTAGGCTCTGTTGCACCACGAGTATAGTCTGATATCTCCTCTTCCTCTGTGTCGTAAAAACACACCCATGAGCCACTCTGTTGGACAGGAGACGCGGTCCTTCATCACAATGAGCACACACACACACACACACACACACACACACACACACACACACACACACACACACACACACGCGCGCACACACACACGCACACACGCACGTTTACTTTGACTGAATTCCACACACACCGTCCTGCAGCCACAAATACTCACTAGACTAGTATAACACCTGTATTAATCCGCCGCTGAAAATAGTTCCCGAAAAAAATGAAGTATTTCCTCCTGTTGAAGTAACATTTGCTAAAAAGTTAAATGCCCAGCTGTTTCAGAAAAGTACTGAGCCTTTTTTTAAAAAAAAAAAAAAAAAAAAAGACAACTTAGTGTCCATCTGTGTGACAGACAGGTTTAACTCTCAGGTGTGGTGTGACAGTGCGTCTAAACGCTGAGTCACCGATCAGCTACCAGTCAGCTCCCTGGTATGTTGCGTTCACTGAGCAACGCACAGCAGCGGAAAACGGACTAATTCTGCTTTTGGTGACTCAAAGCAGGAAACGCACCAAGAGCCAGAGAGAGAAGAAAGAGAAACTACTGAGGAGGAGGAGGATGAGGAGGAGGATGAGGAGGAGGAGGAAGAGGAAGAAGAGTGAAACAGCTGACTGCACCAGTCTCAGCTGCAGAGGAAGCAGCAGGTTTGAAGGAGGCACCAATCAGGTGTTCAGCTCCTGCTGCTGGGGTCGGTACTGAAAAGGCCAAGCAGCCATTTTAAAAGGTCAGTCCAGTAGTAGTGATAGCAATGTTGTGGAATAAGGTCTATTATTACTGGTAATAATCAAAAACGTGTGACACCAGCAAAACTCCATAAACCAACCTCCCGAATGCAGAAGAGGAATTGTAATATCTGTAAACTCATCTCTCATATTCATGGTCTACTTTATTGCCTTTGTACAAACCCTGTAAAAGGAAGAAGTCAAGTATTAAATGCATTATAATGAAACGAAGGTTGATTATCCTGTAAAACATTTACTCAAATGTAGATTTTTAAGATCTGCCGCTAAAGCATCTAAAAACAAGTCGACCGTCTTTGTTCACAGCGCTTTTATATCACAACAAAACAGAGGAAGTAACAATCTTCCGTGTGCATCACTGCGGCGAGTATAAACCGTTATGCTTTCATGTGCTCTCCCCTGGTTGTGACCAAATAATACCTCATGTTTTTATGTCTGCTGCCTTCTTTAATATCCAAAAATCTAATCAAACCTTCTTCTCGGTTTATTACAATAATAAAAATGATTGATCATATTCTAAAAAAAAAGAAAGAAAAAAAAAAACTAAAAACAGGATGTTACCCGGGTAACCAGCCGAGACGGAGACACCGCGGACACTCTGGTTCACATGGAGCCTCTTCTGTGTCCCCCGGAGAGACCACGACAACCAGCCTCCCGCTGGAGACACACAGCGAGTGGACAAGAGGGCATCTGAGTGCACACTTCCTCCTGTTCCCATCATCAAGCAAACAATATCAATCCACACATCCCCCACACACACACCCCCTCCCCCCCCCCCCTCCCTGGTTTCAGATTCACCAAAAACCACACACAACTGTAGTACCCATTCAGCAGTGGTCCAGGTTTGAAGGGGGACCGAGGTGCTATGGTGGCTCTGTTTGTTCAAAGACCCTCTGCTTGATCCCACACTAACGTAGGCACGTCTCACACTCCGCTCTGGGACACACAGTCAAGCTGCTGGACTCGTGTGTGTGTGTGTGTGTGTGTGTGTGTGTGTGTGTGTGTGTGTGTGTGTGTGTGTGTGTGTGTGTGTGTGTGTGTGTGTGTGTGTGTGTGTGTGGCCGGGCATTAAAAAAGCCACTTCCTTGAACGATAAGCCGCTCCACTTCTCCATTTTCTAAGGAACAACCAAATTGCTGCTCGTAAACTCGGGTGGGGGAGAAAACAGTGTGCTGGTGTGTTGATGGGAGCGCTGTCACCAGGCCTCCAGAGGGCCGCACAGAGGGCGCTCTGTGCAGAGGACGCTCTGTGGAGACAGCGCTCTGTGGTCTGGCTCCGGTGCTTTCTGTGAAGACACAGTTCCAAGAAACTTCTCCAGGCCAAAGGAACTCGTTTGGTTCTCGAACTCAAAATCAATAACAGCTCCAAAAAAAAAAAAAAATTACGACCACATCTGTTATCAAGACATAAGACTGCATGTCACATGACGAGAGGAAAAGAAAACTGTGTCGCAATATAGCACGGTGAGAAAATAGTTATATATGGTTATACAATTGCAACTTTTCAAGCTAAAACCTTCTGGTTTTTAAAATGGAGACTTTTAGACGTAAAAAGGGCACAACTTGAGTGTAGGGGGCTCAAATTCAACACAATTTATTCAGCAAAATGCACCATGTTCATTTTATTCAATTTCATTTTCAATACATTTTGTATAGCCCTAAATCACAAATTAGCCTCAGAGGGCTCTACATTCGGTACACATACATTTTAACTTCTTGACCACGATAGAGCAATGTCTTGAAGAGCGGCTCCCCGTGTTATTTAGATTTTGTACAAGCGCACAAGGACACAGGTTACACAACACACCCAGGCCCTGGTTTCAAACATGGACGTGAACAATGTTTCAAATTCGTACAAAATATGGCTCAACAAATGTTTTACGAGGAAGGAAATGCACGCCACAAATGAATAAGACCCCAGCGATACACACACAAAGAAATGTAGGGTAGACATCAAAGAAATTACAATTTATTGAATTACCACATATTCTATGAATCCTTTGGGGCCTTGGGGCCCTTGAGGTCTGAGGCACACATTGCTTGGTTACCAATCCGCCTCGCTCACATCATTGCTTGTGTTTGTATGTTTGAGTCACAAATGTATTCAATGAGCAAACACCATGTAGTGAAATGCTCCAATAAGTTCAAAGAAAAGGATACAAAGATTTCCTCAACGACAACGAGTGCAGCCTGAGCTCCACCCTCACACGGCCTGAGCTCCACCACTCACACGGTCTGAGCTCCACCCTCACACGGCCTGAGCTTCACCACTCACACGGCCTGAGCTCCACCCTCACACGGCCTGAGCTCCACCACTCACACGGCTTGAGCTCCACCACTCACACGGTCTGAGCTCCACCACTCACACGGTCTGAGCTCCACCCTCACACGGCCTGAGCTCCACCCTCACACGGCCTGAGCTCCACCCTCACACGGCCTGAGCTCCACCACTCACACGGCCTGAGCTCCACCCTCACACGGCCTGAGCTCCACCCTCACACAGCCTGAGCTCCACCCTCACACGGCCTGAGCTCCACCACTCACACGGCCTGAGCTCCACCACTCACACGGCGACCGGAACAGCTGGAAAACCTAAGTAGCTCCACACTAAGCTCCAAATAGAACTCTAACCCAAACAAAACTACAACTCAGATGGTGGAGAGCCTTGCGAGTGCCGTCCTGACTATGGAGGGAGGTTACAGTGGGAACAGCTGTTTATTCCCTGCAGCAGGTCAACGAGCAGCCGTGTGACGCATGGCAGACGAGCACAAACACAACACGCCTGAATATCTGTTCTGAGCTCATTGTTTACCACAGAGCCCGAGTCCTGGCCGCCTACAACCATATGCACAATCACAGACACACACCAATCTGCACCTGCACTGCTGGGTAAGATGTACAAGACAACCGCTTCACGAATACAAGCGCTCGCACTACCAGGCGGAGAGGACCGTCGGACCGAGATATCAAAGCTTGACACGAACTAGCAGAGATAGTGACCCCTAAACTGTTTTGCATTGGTCCACTTGTGCACGCCATTTCATTCATGCCGACTGATAGCGCGACAACTCAAGCCTCAGTTTGATTGGAGTTCCGGGACTCTTTCACCCTTGCACTCCGTCTTCACGTTTTAAAATACAGAACGGATGAATACTGTTGTTGCACCAGAAACGGCTCGACGCCAGCTTCAGACCGCGGCTCACAAAGAGAAAGAGAAACTATAAGAAAG